>APFE031378702.1:0-20562 GCA_000404065.3 Pinus taeda
GGCAGTCTTCTCTGAGGTATCTTCCACATATCCTGCTCGCAGATTCAACTTGTAGAATTCTTTTGTAAATTCTCTCACAGTCATTCCCCTCTGTTTCAGGTTCTGTACCTGCCTGTACAACATTATATGATAGTCCTTCGGTAAGAACTTCTCCTTCAGCTTTGCTTCCATCCTAGCCCATTTCTTGATGGGTTGTTCGCCTAACCTCCTTCTTTCGGCCTGAACGCTGTCCCACCATAAGGACGCATGTCCTTTCAACTTGGTGGCGGCAAATCTCACCTGTTTGTCTTCGCTGGTTTCTTCAAACTCAAAGAATTTATTCACTTCACTTAGCCAGTCTAACAACACTTCTGCCGATAAACTCCCATCATAGGTAGGCAACTCATGCTTTGGTTTATGGCTGGATAGCAAAACTGATTTCAACAACCTCAGTTCTGGTGTTATCCCCTCAAACTCATCCTGCTCTGGCTCAACTGCTTCTTCATCACTGTTATCCGCTGGATTTCTTCTTCCTCCAGCCTCTATCACTGCTAATCTCTCTCTCAAAACTCTTATCTCTTCTCTTAATCCATCATCCACTGGTCTATGAACCATTCGTCCTCTGCCTCTTCCTCTTCCTCTTGCTCTTCCTCTTGCCTCACCCTCGCCTTCTGCTTGTTCCATTGATTTTTAATTAAAAAAAAAACTTGGCTCTGATACCACTTATGATGGCCTCCCGCCACGTATGAATCCTGATGGACAAGCGTATTAGTTGCGATCTTAAATGCAGTAGTTAATATCACGGTACGTGCCTTGGACTCCGGTTTTAGGGTTTGGAAAACTTGTTTAACCGGCTCTCACCTAAACTAACCGGTCAGCACAAAACAAAAGGGCGTTGACAACCCAAATGTTAATCATTTTCTCCTCCCGGTCCACGGGTCACTCTGCCGAGTTCTTCAGCTACTCTGTGTAAAAGAAACCCTGTTCCTTCTGCGTCTATGCTAATGTCAGCTCTGTGGCTAACTCCGCCTCGAAAAGGTATTACTGGTAAACTCCTTGCCTGTAAGGGTTCAATCACTGTTTGCGTCGATTTTGCTACTGTGAGTGTGGGTTTCTTATTTATTTTCCGCCTCGGCACTGGTTATTTACTTATGGTTCGATTTGCTTTGGGACCTAACAGGTCCGTCGTCCTCCCAGCTTTGGTTCAACTTCGATAACCAGGTATTTATACTCGTTCCATGCTATTTTCACTTCGCCTCGTTATATTTGGCCCTGACCATCTCGGCCACTGTCCTCAGGTTATGATGCTTGGTGTGTTGGGTCTTCTCCTCGTCGCTTGGCTGCCTGGTAAGCCCTAACACTTTTCATTCACCTGTTTTCGTTACTGTTTTAACACAAATATTTTCTGTGCAGAGTTTAACTCTCCGTCTTGGGTTCTTGCAGGTGAACGCTGGTCCGGTTGTCAGTTTCGTGGTGTTGTTGCTCGCGTTGTTCCCTCGCTTCTCACGGGTATTGACTTGACATACCCCTGTGGTGTTGTAGCTATAGTCTGTGTCGTTTCTTTAGATTTTCTCTATGGCAGTAGGGAATGGTCTCGGTCTGCAATCTTTTGAAATGTCGTTGTAATCATAGCTTCGACTTTCTCTCTGTGTAATTTATTTGAATGGTGTCTGTGGTTCCAAACCCTCGTGGGTTTTTCTGGACTTCGGCTCTGTGGATGCAATCCGGTCTTTGCTTCTGTTTGGGTGATAGTCGTGGATTTCGAACCCCTGCTCTACTCGACTATTTTGGTTCACAGTTTTGAACCGAGGGTTTTGACTAAACCCTGGTCTACTCCTCCTGAACTGTTATGTATGTAAAGATTTCGGCCTTTATCAATTAATCAATGATACATTTGCAATTTTCTTCCTGTAGAGTACTCGGTGGATACCGAACTCACATTGCATGCATTTTATGATACATGTGTTCAACTGTAATCTGGTTCCAGTTTTATTGTTCAGGCCTTATGGCTACATAAAATTTGTGGTTATGCGATGTCTATCTGTCTTTACATATATTAAATGGAAAAGAAATGAAACTATGATTCTTATTACGTCGTTCTGTTTGCCTGTAACTATTCTTTACGTTATCATGCGAAAAGGAAGAAATGCCTTTATTCTCGGTTATAATGTACTATCAGAAAAGTAGGGTAATCGCTGTTGAAGTACCTGTTTTCTGTTCACATGTTCTGGTTTAGTTACCTTTCTGGTTCTGTTGTAATTTTTTTGTTGCCTGAGTTTCTTCTGCCGCGCCTTCCTCTGGGTGTACACTTGTGTGTACAGTCGAGACTGTGCGTTGGTGGGAGGGTGCTGTTTGCTTGCGCCCGCTCCACTTACAATCGTCCTGACTTCGGCTGTGATGGAATTTACAGTACACAAAAATAATATGCCGGAACTTACAGTACACAGAAATAATATACTGTAGTAAGATATTTGTAACAGTGATGAAAATAACAAGCAATTTAATGAATCGTTATTTCTAGAAAATGACTGTGTTTCTATTCTGTTTTTCCAAAAACTGAGAGAGAACCCTCTACAATCCTTTCCTTGTCCTTTTAATTCAGAGTGTCCAACTGTTCCTGTTCGGTTGGAACCAACCCAACAGATTGACAACTGTTTGCTAATAACTGTTCTAAACCAACACAATGCTCCTTGTAAACAAAATCAAACTAATCCAACAAATCAATGTTTTCGTTTCTAACTCCTAAGTAAAACAAAATAAATGCATGGCTGAATAAAAGTAAATAGAAACAGTAAATAAAAGTAACCGACAAGGTGTCCAAATTCTGCTTGAGACTGCGCCTTACTCTGCCTCCTCAGAGCTGGATGCTCCTGCATCAAATGGCCTACAAAATTTTGATTGGTAATCAAATGAAGCTAATTGTTGCATACATAAAGTTCCATGATTTATGTTTAATTGGCTTCCTCTTTTACGGTTGTACCTTCGATAATTATGTATGAATTACATACGTATTTCCTTTACCGATTTATATTCTAAAGTTTATAAATCAATATTCAAACCAATCTATTGTTTATCATGTGAAACTTTCCAAAATAGTAAACCCACATTTCAAAGTAAACTTGGTTTTAGGATAACCACTTTCGAAGTAAGTTTTTGTTTTATACCATGTTTTTAATAATTAAATTAATATTGAGAATGATATTTAATTGCTATAAATGAAGAATTCGAGACATTTATTTGTGTTATTAATGGAAAGGCACATTATATAAAAATTTTTTATTTAACAATTTAATAAAAAATTAATATTTTTAATAAGTTAACAAAAATATCATGGGAGATGAAACTCAGTAATCTAAACCCCCATGGTGAAATAATGAAACAGTATTTAAAAATCTTTTATATATATTAGATTAGAGTATAGGAAATAGTATAAATATATATGACGGAAGATTTTATACCATTAACAAAAGAAGATCAAATATGGTCATGGTAAAAGAAGTTACATTAATTATTTAACTTATAATTTAAAGTTACAATAAATATTAAATTTATATTTATTTTTATATTTTTTATTATTGTTTAAATAAAAATAAATTAGCATTTAAATTATATAGAATATTTAAATATAAATTTAAAATCAAAATTAATAATTAAGCAACTTTAAACAATAAAAATAAATTTCATAAACAAAAGATAAATCAAATATTTAATATACAAAACTTAATATGATATAATTAAATTTATTGTTGATTTCAACAATAGGACTATAAATTTTATAATAAGAATATAAATTTCAACAATAGAAGCATACATTATTTGAGTATTTTAATATATTATATTAGAATGTATATTTTCCTAGCCATAAACTTGATGTAGATGAAATCTTTTAGAATGTTGTGTGTTATCACTGGTATGTCCAATTTTTCAGGCACTTCACCCATCTTTAGGGACATTAAGTTTTTTTTATAATAATAATAGTGCTAGATTGAATTAAATGGGAAGAGGGAGGACAAAGATAAAAAGATCATTGATTATAAATAATAAGAGTTGAAACCATAAAAATAATGAGTTCAAGACAGTTGGTAAATAAAATAATTCAATGATTGGTAAAGAGTTAAAATTTAATAAATAATAAATTTAATTTAAGTAGTTAAAATTAGTTAAATTGATGATAGAATAATATAAATTAACCACAAAAAAAATATAATAATAGTATTAAATGAATAAATTTATTATTATTAGATCAAGCCTTGAATGAATAAAGTTAATAAATCAATTAAAGAAATAATTAACTAGAAATTGATATTAAAATTAGAAATTAATTTAAACTAAATTAAATGGAAAAGATAATATATATATATATATAATATATATATTATATATATATAATGTTGTGGTTTCACACGGATACTGGTGGCTAGGTAAGATCAAATCCCGAAAGGAATCTTTTAAAGCTAACCCCAAAGGGCGTCGAAGAGAATTGACCTAGTGACCTCCGATCGATGGATGCACTTAAAAATAGGACTTCAACCATTGAGCTAAGCCTTGGGGATTATATATATATATATATTATTATATATATATATATAATATATAAGATTAATAAATAAATAAGTAGAGTAGGTCAAATTAATTAAGAGAATAAATGACATCGTAAAGGGGATAAAGAATAACAAAATTAGAAAAGGACAAAAGAAAAGTCAAAAAATTAGATTGAATAACTTTAAAAGAAATGGGATATGAAGAGGGGTGAGAAAAATGAGAAAAGGAAGAGGGGAGGGGGGGGAGAGGGGAGGGAATGAGGGCTCAAGATTTATTGTTAGAAAGACTGAATTTAGAGGCAAAGAAATAGATGGTGGGTTTCCAAGAATGGCTTAAATGGTACCCATGTTCTTGATTAAAATTGTGAGGATGTTTTTTAATTTCAAGGGCTTCCCTAATGACACTGTTGGAGTGGAAGAGGGTGGAGGCTAGGATTAATGTTTTATTAAAACTCTCTCCCCTTCCAATCCAATCATGTCATTAGGGAAGCCCTTGAATTTGAAAAACATCCTCACAACTTTAATCAAGAAGATGTGTATCAGTTGATCTTTTCTGGGAAACTCACCATCCATTTCTTGGCCTCTAAATCTTATCTTTATAGCAATAAATCTTAAGCCCTCCTTCCTTCCTTCCCCTCTTCCCCCCACCCTTCCCCCATTCCTTTTCTCCTTTTTATCACCCCTCCTTTTCATATTCCATTTCTTTTAAAGTTCTTCAATCTAATTTTGACTCCTCTTTTAGTCCTTTCTAATTTTAGTTATCTCTTTAACTTCTTATACCAATCTAAAATTTTCAATCCATAATTTTTTTTCTTAATTAATTAATTAATTTATTTTATTTATTTTATTTAATTTTTCTAGGTTATATATTCTAACCATAAATTAGTAAATATTTTTCTCAAATTTCTCCGGGATGATTTAGTTCCCATTCATCCCCTTTTATTTTATTTAAGCCTAGTCTTCATTATTTATTTGTTTTATCATAATCTATTTATCCCTTTTTTATTTCCTCACTCCCTCTTTTATTCTATTGAGTTAGTTTATATATATTCCATTAATTTAGTTTAACTTAAACCATTTCTAATTCTAATATCAATTTACTTATTAATTATTTCTTTAATTCAATTTCACCAATAAATAAAATAATAATAATAATAATAATTTATTCAATAAATACTATATTTTAATTATAATTTGTGGTTAAATTAATATTATAATATCATTATTAACCAATCTTAACTACTAATTAAAAATTTGTTTTAATTTTATTTAAATTAAATTTTTACTCTTTTTAATTATTAATTTGTGGTTAATTAATATTATTATATCATTATTTAACCAATCTTAACTACTTAAATTCTAACTTGTTTATTTAATTTAATTAAATTTTGACTCTTTACCAATCATTGAATTATTTTATTTACCAATTGTCTTGAACTCATCATTTTTATGGTTTCAACTACTATTATTTATAACCAATGGTCTCTTCATCCTTGTCCTTCTTAACCACTATATTCTAATTCCTCCTATTTAATTCAGTCCAACACTCTTCTCATCATAAGAAAAGCTTAATGTCCCTGTAGATGGGTGAAGTGTTCACCCGAAACGTGAGACGTACGAGTGATAACACATAACATTCCAGAAGATTTCATCTACATTATATTAATATTTCTTAGTTGTTTGAATAACGAGCATTTTTTTAATGATGTTGACCATTGGTCAATCATGGTCAATCGTTGTTAACCATTGGTCAACCACAATCAACCTTTGTCAATCATGGTCACAAATATTGTATCAAAATGAAAATCAACCATGGTCCAACATTGCATTGTGACAAAGATTGTCTCGGTATGAAAATCAATCATGATCCAATGCAACATTGTGACAATGATTGTCTCAATATAAAAATCAACAATGGTCAACAATGTTTATTTTAGCGTTTATAATATTTATCTTAGAGTTTATATACCTTGGGTTTATAATATTAATCCCTTGGGTTTATAATATTAATCCCTTGGGTTTAATATTATTCCCTTGTGTTCATCATTCCTTGGGGTTTTAATATTAATCTGTTGGGTTTATTATTCGTTTGGGTTCATAATTCCTTGAGGTTTTAGTATTAATACATTGGGTTTATTGTTCCTTTTAGTTTATAATATCAAATCCCATGGGATTTTAATCTAAGGGTTCAACCATGGTCAAGCATGGTCCAACGTCGCATTGAGACAAAGATCATAACGATATGAAATTCAACCATGGTCAACCATATTTATTTAAGGGTTTATAAAATTTATCTTAGGATTTATATACCTTGGGTTTATATTATTCCCATGGGTTGAATATTATTCCCTTTGGTTTAATATTATTTTCTTGGGTTTTTACCAAATCCCTCGGGTTTATTATTCCCCTAAAATATAATATCAATCATGGTCAACCATGGTTAACAATAGTCAACCATGGTCAACTATGTTTTGTAAAATAAATCATGGTCAACCATGGTCCAACATTTCATTTTCCCAAGGCTTGTCTCAATATGAAAAACAACCATGGTCAATCATGTTTATTTAAGGGTTTATAATATTTATCTTAGTGCTTATATACCTTGGGTTTATAATATTAATCCCTTGGTATAATATTATTATATTTGGTTTATAATCCCTTGGGTTTTAGTATTAAAAAATGTTCCACCAAGACTGCGAGACAGGGAGACACGGGTGTGGGGAGACGCACAAGGGGAACGTGTGGGAGTATCCTCAAATTTTAAGGAAATTTAGGGGGGACAGGGGGACGTCGAGGTAATATATATATATATATATATAATATATATATATTCAATAATGAAAGCATAAATACAATGATACATACATAATTGAATTAAATAATGAAATATATTGACCCATACTCATCATCCTTATTAATACATATATGATTCATTCATAGATCAGAAGATTCAATAATGAAATACTCCAATCCATATCCATTATTCGTTATTCACCATTCTAGAGTCTACATTGATTTAAAAATTAAATTCATCATTCATCATTCATCATTCTAGATTCTAAATTGATTTAAAATTAGAATTCATCATTCATCATTATAGAATCTAATTAGTACTAAGCAAAATAGACTATAATAGACACTAAAATCTGAATACTGGAATAGTAAATTGATATAACAAAAACTCAAAAACAGTGGAGTGATGAGTATAAAAGTCACTCTAAAGTACAAAGAGAGCTTGGTGCTCTTGATTAAATACTAATTCCATACCCTTGGACATGACAAAATGCAATGGAAACTTTGCAATCCATCGAATCCTCAGTTCCTGAAAAACTATTAAGTCTGTTGGATTTTGAGTGAGATCTAAAATTCTACTTTCTCCATATGAAATCCAATGAGATTGGAACCACTCTCAAACATCCTGAGTCATTTCAAGGTAATGTTAAAAAATTAATGTTAAAATTTTAAGTAATGGGAAATATGGTCAAATACGAGGTTTTCCCTATCATAATCGTTGTTTAAAAGCAAATTAAATCGGGGACGCATAGCCCATATTGAGAGGGGATGCCCAGGCATCCCCCTTTTGGGGAGTCGTGTCCCCCACACTGGGGAAACGTCCCCCCTGTGTCTCCCCGCATCTCGCCAAAAGGGGGACATGGGGAAACGTTTCCCTAGATGTCCCCCCATCCCCAATGTGTGGGGTGCGAGGGGTGCGTGCACCCGACCCTAGAGGACACATCCCCATGCAACACTGGTATTAATCCCTTGAGTCTATAATATCAATCCCTTCAATTTATTAATCTACAAGTTCATATTCCTAGGGTTTAATATTATTACCTTGGGTTTATTGTTCCCTTGGGTCTTTAATAACAATCTCTTGGATTTATAATCCCTTTGGCTTTTAGTATTAATCCCTCGAGTTTATATTATTAATCATGGTCAACCATGGTCAATCATGGTGAACCACAATCTACCATGGTCAGCCATGTTTTATAAAATTAATCATGACCATCCATGGCTAATCAGGGTCACCCATTGTCCAACGTCGCATTGTAACAAATATTTTCTCAATATGAAAATCAACCATGGTCAATCATGGTCCAACATTGAATTTTGACAAACATTGTCTCCATATAAAAATCAAACATGATCTAGCATGGTGAACCATGGTCCAACATCACATTGTGAGAAGGATTTTCTTAATATGAAAATCAACCATGTTTATTTTAGCGTTTATAATATTTATCTTATGGTTTATATACCCTGGGTTTATAATATTAATCTCTTGGGTTTAATATTATTCCATTTGATTCATGAACCCTTAGGGTTTTAGTATTATTCCCTTGAGTTTATTATTCCCTTAGGTTTATTAATCTAAGGGTTCAAGCATGGTTGAGCATGGTCCAACATTGCAAGGTGACAAAGATTGTCTCAATATGAAAACCAACCATGGTCAACAATATTCAATTATGGTGAATCATGGTTAACCATGATCAACAATGGTCCAACATTAGATTGTGAAAACCATTGTCTCAATGTGAAAATCAACCATGCCAACCATGGTTAAGCATGGGCAAGCATGGTCCAGCATTGCATTGTGACAAATATTGTCTCAATGTGAAAATCAACCATGGTTAACCATGGTCAATCATGGTCACTAATCATGGTCGCATTGTGACAAAGATCATCTCTTGGTCCAACATCACAATGTGACAACCATGGTCATTGATGGTCAACCATTGTTAATCATGGTCCAATATCTCATTGTGACAAAGATTGTCTCAATATGAAAATCAACAATGGTCAATTATGGTCAACCATGGTCCAACATAGCATTGTGACACCAATTGTCTTAATATGAAAATCAAGTATGGTCAACTAGGGTCCAACATCGTATTGTGACAAAGATTGTGTCAATATGAAAAACAGTCATGGCCAACCATGGTCAACCTTGTTTATTTTAGGGTTTATAATATTTATCTTTGGGTTAGATACCTTGGGTTTATAATATCAATCCGTTGGGTATATTAATCTAAGGGTTTATATTTGTAGGGTATAATATTATTGATAGGGCCTATAATATAAATATTCGGGTTTATAATATAAATTCATTGGGTTTATTAATCCATTAGGTTTATAATATTAATAATCACTTGAATTTATAATAATAATCCAAAGGGTTTATCCTCAATCGTTGTGCAAGACAGTACATATTGAAAATCCCAATGTATAATGGATAGTGTCTAGATCCCACAACAGATCTCTGCCACCCTCCAAACACTCCATTCGCATGGTATGGTGGCAGTTCGTAGAAAGGTAATTAATTTGAGGAGGAAAGGTGGCAATAACACTTCAATGCGACATTCTCTCGGCCTTTGTGTGTTCATTATGGTAAGTTGTTTGTTGGTGAATTCGTTCAGTATCATTGCGAAGGAGAGCTCGGCCAACCTCAACCGTAGACTATGTCGACCCCTTGCAGAACCTAGGTTCACTTTCCATGGGATTCACTTGGTTGTCTCGGGTATGTACTCTGCCCTTTGTTCCTCTTATGTGTCATGGATCCTTTCTCATTTCCATGGGTTCTAGGGGACAAAAGATATGAGATGTGTAGGAAGATAAGGAAGGACAGGTCCTAGGATATAAATGTGTAGTTGTATCGGCTTTGTACAATGGATGTTTTGTTTTCTTTACCCCTGTGTCGATTATTTATGGAATTTTGTTAATTTGTATGGAGGTTTTAATAGTTAGGCCCTTGATATGTTCATGGCTCACCTGGTTCTTCTAGTGGCATGTCTAATCTAGGTTGTATATGTGAGTTTGTGGTTGTGGCCAAAATCCATTAAGCCCTCTACATGTGATTGGGTTAAGGTATCTCTCTTTCTTCAATAGTTATGGATATTGTATGACCTATGCCTACGATAAGTTCTTCTCTCTTCTGGGTTTTGTTTAAGATGTAACTCTTAATAATGTTTATCCTGACAGGTGCTCTGGTAGAGGGCACTCCCTAGACACTCCTGGGTCTTGGACTTCGGCTTGCTCGAGGTTGCTTGTTGGTCTTTCAATTAAGTGTTTGCAAGTTGATAGTTGGGTATTTCGAAGTAAACTGGATGGCTCTTGCAGCAGCTGGAAAATCAGAGCCACTCGTGGCTCCAATGGTCGTGGGAAATAGGTTAAATCAAAACCTTATAATTCAAGTTCCTCTTCTAGTAAACCTCGTGGACGAAAGCCCACCTCTCAGATAATTAAGGACGCAAAGAGTGCATATCATGCAGGCTCGACCCCGGTTTGCCAACTTATAGCTCAATAAGAAGATGAGCTTAATTACAAAGTAGGTATTCTCGATCCAGATTTGGAAGAATGACAGGATTTGGTTCCAGACTCGGGCCAATCCCGGGGTCACACCTCCCAATACGAGAAGACATTGAACTTGTATTGGATGATGAAAAGCCTTCTAATGAAAGCAATGGAACATATCCCCTTAGGATCGGTCACGCAGCCTGCGGCAATCCTGGATTACAATCAAGATTTTCAGCAGTTAAAATTTCATCTACAATAACAAAGTGCTCGCCTCAGTCGCATTGAGAGGCACATCCCTTGCATATCACAATCCGAACTCCCCATATCGATTGCTAAAGATCCAGCCCCAGTTGATTCTGCAGAAGATGAATAGTCTGATGGTTCCCTTCTTTTTTAATTTATAGTATATGCAACAATTTTTGTATGTACAATATTTCCAGTACGTTTATAGTTATCTAGATGTTAGGAAGTTCAAAGACAATCAGACATAGATAGCTTGGATAGATAAACTGATTCTATATTGTTTTTGGATGGCTTACCATGTTGTTAGGTGGCCAACAAATCTAGTTTCCCTCTAGGGAGGTTGAGGCCACCTAACCATTCCGATGATGGATGTATCGTGCCATTTTTTGTGAAAATTAATGAAAAAGAAGGGAACTACCAAGCTTAAAAAAATAAATAATCCAAAGGGTTTATAATATTAATCTCTTGAGTTCCCAATATTAATCCCTTGGCTTTATAATAATAACAATCTATTGAGTTTATACTATTAATCCTTTGTGCGTAATATTATTTCGTGGGGTTTATATGCATTGGGTTTATAATATTAATAATCCATTTCATTAGTAATATCAATATCAATATCAATATTATATTTATTAATATCAATATCAATATTAATATTAAATCCATATCCATTAAAATTTATATATTAATCACATTTAATAATATAATTATGAATATAATTGATATACACCTATCAATCACATTTATTAATATGTTGCGTTAATATTAATAAATTGAAAACTATTATCCCATACATAAATATACACACACTCGTGAGTTAGTAATATTAATAAATTAAAAATCATTTTGATATACTTGTGCAGATGATGGAGTGGTTACCTAACATTTACTAAATTATATGTTGATGCAGGAGAACCACAATTTAATGTACGAGTACGGGAATCAAATATGTTTAATTAAAAATATAGCAACAAGGCAATGTTTAGACTTTGGATGAATTAATTGAGTATTGTGTCCCCTGGGTGGGAACAATATCATTAAAATGTTTAGACCTTGGATGAATTAATGGAAAAGGATTGGTTTTTATTTGATGCGGAAGAATTTTATTTTATTTTATTTTTTTATTTTTTTTATTTTTTTATTTTATTTTATTTTATTTTTTATTTATTTTTTTTTTTTTTCAGTAGAAAAATCATATTTTTATATTGATGTAAAGATCATTTACAAAAATTCGATTTATATAATAAACTGTGAGCATGGATAAAACAACATAGTCACTTCATGGATGAATTAAGAAGGTGAGTATAATGTACGTGTATGCATATAGGAGAAATGGTGGAAAGTTACATATACAGAATTATAAAAATACTTCCCAGAAGACAGAATAGTTCATAAAAAATAAGTGAAGTAAAATCATATCATCATTCATCACATTAATGGGTGGTGCCTATATCCCCATGATTTCCATGAGTTCCTTGACGCTTTGCAAAATGGTAGACACAGGCTGTCAGTTGTTGTTAAAAATGGAGTCGTTCCTCCATTTCCAGATGTGCCAGCAGACCATGAGAAACGAAGAGCGTCGCGTAACTGATTGGGTACTCTACCAAAAAATGCCTTCCTGTACAGAAGAAAAGACAATGTAAGGGAAATCCATGGTAAATGACAGTTCATACCAGATTTGTAGAGTCGAGTGGCATTGAAAGAACAAATGGAGGTTTGATTCCTCAGCAACCTGGCAAAAAGCACAATGCCCAGGACCATGTCAGCCCTTCTTCTATAATACCTCCCACGTAAGGTTCCTGTTTCAGAATATGAGCCATGAAAGAAGAATCATCTTTATAGGGCAGGCAGCTTTCCATAGTGAAGGAGGAAAAATCGGATGAATAGTGGAAGCTGACAGTTGAGAAAGAGCAACATAAATGTCCTTGACTCGCACTGGAAGAGGAGCCCGTGGCAATTTCCAAACCAAGATATCCTTACGTTTCGACCTTCTGATGGGCAAACCTGATAGAGATGAACGAACAGAATCCCACATGGGTCGAAGATGCACAGGCAAGGAGAGTTCTGCAGCCTCAATCCAAACAGGCGTAGAATAATTCCATGAGCAAATAAGTTTTTCGCATGTAAAGATTCCTTTGGAGTGAAGATACGTGACCAGATCATGTTGAAGATTGTAGTTGAGGCCGTCCTGGATGAGATCACGACCAATGAAAACATTTTCTCCTGAATATAGCTTCCAACGAAAATTCCTCAATATGAAGGACTTATTTTTGCAAAAACTTAACCAAATGGCGGATCCTCGCTTGGTCCCCAAAGCGTTCCTTCTGTACCAAAATTCTATGCTCTTTCCTTGTAGATATTTCCTTTTAATAAAATTGCTCCATGGACCAGATCCATAAATACCTCGGAGGAAAGATTTAACCAGCAGCACATTTCCCATCCTTCTCATGTCCAGAAGGCCCCAACCTCCCGACTGTTTGGGCTTCGTAATGGTATCCATCTTAACCAGATGATATTTGGATTGAAAAGATTTCCCCCCCATAAAAAATTTGCTGCATATGATTTCATTTTTTTGATGACAGACGCAGGAAGAAAAAATAAGTGTGCCCAATATATGGCCAGCTGAGACAACACTGCCTGTATCAATACCAGTCTCCCTGCTAAAGATAGAAGCCTAGTCTCCCATCCGGAGATTCTGTTATAAAAACGATCGAGGAGCCAAGACCAATCCCCCATCTTGTATCCCTTCGGTTTAAGGTTGAAGCCAAGATATTTCATGCCACTTTCGATAGTCACTGCTTCTATACCAAAGAGAGATGCAATCCAGGCAGTCGTATCCACGTCTGAATCATTATGATATATTTTTTATTTTTCCTTGTTTATACAAATACCTGATGCAGATTGAAACCTGTCGAAAATGATAAAGAGGCATTGCCAGGATGCTTTATGAAGCATAGCAAATACAAGGATGTCATCCACGAAGAGGTTGTGGGATAAGAAAAAATCTTTAGCCATCTTTATTGGTCTAAAGCAAAACCCGGTTTCAACTCTGTTAAATTGAATGCTAAGAGTGTTCATGACCAAAATGAACAACAACGGGGAGAGGGGACATCCCTGACGGAGTCCGCACTCAACTTTGAAGAAAGGAGAGGGAGATCCATTGATGATGACCGAAAAGTTTATGTTTTCCACACATGCCATGATCCATTCAATTCCATTCCTGCGCAAACCGATTTTGGCGAGTAAGATCCTAAGGAAGCCCCAGTCAACACAATCAGATGCTTTTTTTAAATCAATTTTGAGAATAGCTGCCTTTATATTTTTAGACCGAAGAGAGAAGAGGAATTCTTGAGTCAGCGCCACCACATCCCATATGTTCCTTTCCTTTAAAAATGCATGCTGATCCCTGGTAATGAAGTGGTTGAAAACCGGTTTTAACCTCTCCGCAATGATTTTTGTAATAATTTTGAACAATGAATTACAGAGAGCGATCGGTCTATAATCCAGAAAAGATGTAGAGTCATTCTTCTTGGGAATGAGAGCAATAAGGGTAGATGATAGAGCTGAGTGAACGGATCCAGACAACCGTGTAGCCTCCACCATGTGCAACAGGTCAATTTTGAACAGCTCATAAAAATGTAAGAAGAATTCGATGGGCCAGTCATCGGGCCCCGGGCTTTTGTCCTTTTTAGATGCCTTCATGGCAGCAAGGAGCTCCTCCTCAGTTACAGGTTTGATGAAATTTTCATAAGTAGAATCATCGAACATGACAGGCGAATGTTCTGCAGCCCATACCATATCATTCGCGTTTGATTGAACCCTTTTGTATTGTTCTTTAAAGACCCTACTGGCTTCTTTTGAAATATCCTCTTGAGTGTAATAATACCCGCCCTGTCCGTCATCAATCTTCCATATAGCATTCCTCCTTTTCCTTGCATTGGCGAAATTTTGAAAAAACTTGGTGTTACGATCTCCATCCTTGAGCCACAGTGCCCTGCTTTTAAGCCGCCATGTGGCTTCTTCTATACTAAGGAGATGATGCTTCCTTTTTTCCAATGCCCTTATGGACCTCCTTTTGTCAAATGACATCATATGAGGGGAAGACAATGAAATGGCGTCCAGTGCCTTTTGAATGCGAATGAGCTCCTGTTTGTCCTGATTTATCTTTAGATGTTGCCACTCCTTTGCAGTATTTTTGAGGCGTTGAATCTTTTCACGGAAGGTTAAGAAGACAGCGTCTTCAGAACCTACCAGCTCCCTCCATCTCTTGGAAATTACATCATTGAAGGAGCTATCTTTTAGGAATATCCTGTTGAATTTAAAATAAAAATCCTTTCTGATCTGAAGAGTCCTCCATTCTAGAAGGATGGGCTTGTGGTCGGACATGAATACACTTGCAATGGAGGATAATGGCAAGCCCCATTTTTCTATGATATTTGCTTTAATGAGAAAGCGATCGATCCTCTTTGCAATAAATGTCGGACCATTCCTGCCATTTTCCCAAGTCGGCCCCATATTTTCTGGAAAAATGTCTTCAAGATTCTTGTTTAAAAGCTCCATTCTAATCCTGTCCGAAAGAGGGTCCTTCTTCCTGCCTGTACCCCAGCATTCATCTGGGCTGAGGGTAAAATTCATATCCCCTGCTATCAGCAAAGGTTCCGTCTCTAAAATTTCAGACGCGAACAACCTTTCCCAGAAAGGAGCCCTGTCCCTGCATGGGCCATAAACATTGAGAAGATTTAATATATTAGCATGACCACAGACCGAATCTGAAATCATGATACCCGCGCAGCATTTGAATGCTCTTGCCTTGATCCACGTGGGATCCCATAGTACAACGAGGCCGCCCGACATCCCATTAGCCCCAATAGCCACCATAAACCAAGAGGGATACATTTTTCTGAAATACGCAATGGACACCCTGCTAGAGTGCATAGTTTCTTGGATGAAAATGATTTTAGGACGTGCCTGAGACAAAAAAATTTTGAGCGCCAGAAATTTATGGGGGACGCCCAAACCCCGAACATTCAGCGAAATAAGAAAGGTCATCTTGAAGGTTCACCAACCAATCGTGCTCTAAGAGGCTGTGGGACTTCCGTTTCCATGATTGGGACCCCTACCAGGGACAGATTAGTAATGCCCAGATCAGAGGCAATCGTGTAATCATAGGCTATTTGCTTCCTGCCATGGTCCGCGCTAACTGGACTCACATGTGCCACGACTGTGTTGTAAACGAGTTAGAAGTTTAGCTTAAAAAAAATGCACTAAATGGGCAGAGGAGGGCAACGATGAAGAGATATGAAGATTTTCATGTAAAATAGAGCAATAATTGTGGATGGGTTCTTATACAGTCAATCAATCCAGCCAAATTATCAGTTGATTTGAAATGCAATAAGGTAGGGAATGCAATAACATATATATGAAGAAGGATGAGCCAATGTGTTAATTAAATCGTTATGAGCATATGGTTGATAAAAAAATGCGGACACTCAATTCTAAAGAAACTATGAATCTATCCGTTCATTGGAACCCTAGTAAATTATAGATGGGCACATCCTGGTCACCAAAAATGCAAATCTAGCGGCCTTAAGGAAATATATGTATACATATATATATATATTAGGAAAAAAACAAATATCCTTTATTAATAAAATTAAAGAGGAGTTACATAGTCTTGTCTCTACATTATGTGATTCTAATTGCAACCCTCTATTACAAATGACCCATAATAAGCGTACCCTAACAAATTAGAATGGCACATCCCCAATCATCAAAAAATGCAATCTATGGCCTTAAGGGAATACATATATATAATAGATTATATATATATTTATATATATATATATATATATATAATTATTCATCAAGGAAAAAAACCAGATATCCTTTATTAATAAAATTAAAGAGTTACATAGTCTTGTTTCTACATTATGTGATTCTAATTGCAACCCTCTATTACAAAATGACCCATAATAAGCGAACCCTAAAAAATTACAGATGGGCACATCCCCAATCATCAAAAATGCAAATCTAGCGGCCTTAAGGAAATATATAGATATATATATATTCATCAGGAAAAAAACCAGATATCCTTTATTAATAAAATTAAAGAGGAGTTACATAGTCTTGTTTCTATATTATGTGATTCTAATTGCAACCCTCTATATTACAAAATGACACATAATAAGCATAGAGGGTGCTCAAGAACAAAAATTTCAAAATTAATCAGAATGACTCTAAAGGAGATAAACTAATAAACCATCATAGCCTTGAGGGTCAAATCCCAGAGAGCCAATGACAAAACCTGCATCCAGTGAGAAGAAGTCTAGAAAGGATAAGAGATCAACGAACATATAAAAGGCCCATCTCAAAGTCCATGCCAACAAAACATAGCAATAAGGAAGCTTGCAATAAAAACTCAAAAGAGAACGATCCACCAATAAAACCATCAACTAGATGCTCAAAATGCATCAGCCCCGACAAGAGAGAAATATCGTACTTGAAGAGGGCATCTGCCTTTGGATTCTTCTCTCCATAAAAATGTTGGAAGGAGTTCTCACAAAAGGAGGAAGGCAAGGTCTTAACAACTTGCATCCACTTGAACCCCCAAAGGACCACCATTTCAGCCCTACAATTGTAACCATGAGTGCCATACCAAAAGAATTGAAAGGATTGGGCAGGGGTTAACTTGATAATAACCCCACCACCACACTGACCTGCAACCGATGCCCCATTGAAATATCCAAGAGGGAAAGAATCGCCCAAATCAACAAAGGAAACAAAGCATTGATGAGGTGGTGGATGCCAAGGTCTTATCTCTTAAAAATATGCAACAATGTTGAGGCTCAAGATGAAAAAATATGGGAATTTATTCTAGACTATACATCTGTTCTGCAACTGCCAGATTCCCCAAAGTATGTATAATGGAACAACCCTATAAGCCCTCAATCTTGTAGCCCAAGAAATAAGGCAAGAGAGGATATCAAAACAATCGATTTGGGCATGTACATTAAACATTATTGATACTTCTTCCCATGTCGAACCCACATAAGGACAGGTAAAAAACACGCGAACACATTCTTCGAAATCTGACCTACAAAGTGGACATCTACTAGGGTTGTGAAATCCCCTCTTCATAAAATTTTCCCACGTTAAAATTGGATTTTGTAGAGTCGATAGGTGAAGAATTTAACTTTGAGGTGGACTTCCCACTTCCACATGTGGGCAATCCAATCTGCAAAGGGACCAGGTTGGTTATTCATGGATATATTTGAATTGACCTCGCCTATAGAAATGGATCCTGCAGTAACATCTCCACCCCACACCATCTTGTGCAATTTCTGTGACAATGATAATTGAGATTTACATAGAATATTTCAATAGTGTTCCCAATGAACCTCAAATTCCTATAGGAGACCAATTTCCCAGGAATGTGGCCAAACATTTGATGAGAATGGACAGAGTCTTCTAGCGCTGAGATTGGAAAGAGTACAGAATCCCAAC
Source organism: Pinus taeda (assembly GCA_000404065.3). Classification (NCBI taxonomy): domain Eukaryota; kingdom Viridiplantae; phylum Streptophyta; class Pinopsida; order Pinales; family Pinaceae; genus Pinus; species Pinus taeda. Next base: position 18,564 of record APFE031378702.1, read on the forward strand.
AAATTAAGTGCTCGAATAAGCATGGCCAAAAGGCTATGGTTTCCCTGCATTAGCTTAATAACATCCAGACCAATAAAAACCTTCTCTCCACTACCAACCAACCAACATAAATTTTCACACAACCAGGGTTTTGCAATTATCAAGCTTCACCAAATTTGGGATGCTTTTATATTTGAAGGGGCCACAAAAACAACCCAGCCCTCTAGATTTCTATACTTAAGGTATTTTCAAAAGGTTATATATTTCCAAATGGAAATATCATTGAAGACACACCACAAAATTTTGTCTAGTAGCACTAGATTGAATTGTTTGTTGTCTCAGATACCCCACCCGCCCATCTGGACCGACCTAGTAATTGATTCAAGCCAAATAAGATGGATCTTCTTGAAATTTCTAGTACTAGAAGAAAGAAATTTGCTGATGAATGCATCAATTTTGTTCACAATGGCCTATGGAAGGTGGAACAAATACATCCAAAAGACTGATATTCCTTATAGCACAACCTTAACCAATGTTACCTTGCTTCCAAGGGTGAGCCATTTGTGATCCATAGAGTTAGCTTCTTTTAAATTTTGCCAATCTTGAAGCTCGTATTTGGAGGGTTTTAAGAAGAAACCCAAATACCTAAAACTTTCTGAGAGAGGTCTAATTTTAACCCCAAAAAACAAGAAGTGATCTACTAAATAACCTATGAATCCCCATCATCATGAATGACCTTTGACTTATCTTTATTGATGATGAGACCAGATGATTTTCCAAATTTTGTAAATACTTGAAACAAATCCTCCCATTCCAAAGTTTTTCCTTCTCCAGAGCAAAGAACATCATCCACGAACATGAGGTGGGTGATATAAATGTTGATTGAAACCATGTAGCCATAAATTGCATCAAACTCCTTGTTAGCTTTAATACCTCTACCAAACATGTCGATAACCGAGATAAAAGTGAGAGGGGAAAGAGCACATCCTTTTATCAGTACCCTAAAAATAAAAAATAAATTAGTAGGTTCACCATTGATTAAAACAACCATGGATGTCGATGATACACAAGCCATTATCCATTTGACATGTTTGTGAGGAAGCCCAATTTTATGAAGGATCATTCTGAGGAAATCCTAGTCTACCCTATCATAAACCCTAATGAGATCAATTTTCATGATACATGCTTTCAATTTCCCGGATTTAATTGTGTGTATGCACTCTTAGGTGATTGCCACCACATTCTGGATTTTTCTATCAGATAGGAACCCAAATTTCTCCGACAAGATGTGTAGTGAAATTTTTTTATTAACTCTGTCGGCTAGGAGTTTAGAATTCATTTTATAAACAAAGTTGCATAAATATATGGATCTATAGTCAAACCAATTTAGAGAATTTGACTTTTTAGGGATGAGAGTAAGGAAAGTAGAATTAATGACACCTGATATGTTGCGAGAGCAACGAAATTCTTCTACCAATTACAACAAATATAAGTACATGAGATCAAAGAAGAAAATAAATAGCTCGGCTGACCATCCATCTGGCCTTGGGCTCTTATCCTTCGCCATCTACTTCAAATTTTGTAAGAGCTCTTCCCCTAAGATTGGCTTATACATTAGCTGAATGTCTTCATCATTGACCATGAAGGGGAATAGATTGGCCAACTCCATTTTATCTGCTAAATTGTCTTCCTCTGATTCCTTGAACTGCTTAGTGAAATATAGGAATTCATATTTCTTAATTTCCTTCAACGAGGAGAGAATTCTCCCTGATTCATCTTTGATTTCACATATGGAGTTAGTACTCTTTCTTTTTGAAGTCGACCTATGAAAAAACATGGTGTTCTTGTCTCCAACTTTTATCGAAGCCATCTCGCTCCTAAGCTTCCATTCTTCTTCTTGGTATTTAAAGATTTTTCTTTTCCTTTCCACCAGATCCAATACAACCTTTTTGGTATGTTCCATGAAATAATATGTGATCAAAGTGTCCATGAGAGATGCAAATTTTTATTTTTATTTAAT
>APFE031378711.1:3951-25582 GCA_000404065.3 Pinus taeda
TTCTTGTACTAGTTGAGATACTAGTACGTAGGCTACTACCTGCAGAAGACTACAACCTTCTCTTCCTTCCAGGGACCATGTTTCATAAATTTTCAGACTGGATCCACAAATAACATCAATCAAACATCAAGAATTTCTGCATCAACAAATCACCTTTTCACCAATCAAAATAAACAGTTCTCTGAAGACTGTATCTAGATCATAATAACAATAATCACACCCCACTTCTGAACCCAAAACACTGTAGCAATAAACAGAAGCAGCTAGAACATAAATCAAGAGATGTACGCTACTTCACTATTCAAAAACCTGTGTACATATCTACAAATTCATTCTTTCAAACATTCAGACATTAGTTAACCCAGATTATCAGATTTATAGATCAAGCGTGTGCCACATATCACAGATCAAAATCATATAGAGATACCACTATTATAGCCTTAAGATTTTGACCCATCAATAGAACTTATCCTTCTCCTTGCGCTCAGGTTCCTTCTTCATTCAGATCCAGATTTGCACCATAACCCAATCACAGTATTCCAGATCTAGCACTTTATCAGATATTCAATAATTCAGAAGATGCCTTGCCAAATGATTTCCTTCCTCTTTTATAGCCTGAGGCCTTTCAAAATACCACGGACCAAAAACCATAACAATTCAATACCATGGACTCAATACTTGGGATCAACACTTTTGGATGCAATACCACGGACCAAAACCATAGGATCAAAAATTGTCGGACTAATACCATGAACCAACCATAATATTTCCCATGTGCATGCGCTTTTCTCTGCATTAAAGTGAGTGAACTTTTCTCTACATGAAAGTGTGTGAACTTTTCTCTCATGAAAGGAACTTTTCTCTGCATGAAAGTGTGTGAACTTTTCTCTGCGTGAAAGGAATGTTTCTCTGCATGAAAGTGCGTGAACTTTTCTCTACATGAAAGGAACTTTTCTCTGCATGAAAATGTGTGAACTTGTCTCTTCATGAAAGGAACGTTTTCCTGCATGAAAGTGCGTGAAAGTCCGTGAACCAGAAAATAAGTTTGCTGCACTATAATTTATCATCTGAGATGAGTGGGTTTCCATCAAGTACAACATATGTATCATAATGCCAACATCTTTTTCCTCAATACCCAACCCAGTCTCTTGCTTTCCTCAAGTATTATCCTTAATGCATTGAGTTGTTCTTTTAACTCTGCAATTTCCTTGTCAATTTTCTCTTGACTCATCCTCTTGCCATTTGCCTTGGCATCCTCTTTCTTCACCTTTCTTCTATTGTGGTTTTCCTCAGAACCTCTGCTATGACTGTCAATAGCCATCTTCTTCTTCTCTATCTTCATGAGCTCCTTACTCACTTACTATGAGATGCATTAAAGCCTCTACAACAACAAGTCCTCCTTTTTGTAACTTATCTCACCAAGATTTTCTTTGTACTTGGTATTTTGGCAAGCACTTGGTTCTCTATCTCTGGAACCTCCTTTGAGCACTTCTCTCTACTCCTTCTAGGCTTCAACTCTTCTGCATCTCCTAGGAATGCAACTGTCCTCTTGTATTTCAATCATAATGAATCACTTGGTTTTGACCACCTCTTCTTTCACTTAGAAAGTCTTACCAGCTTCTTCATCCCTTAGCAATTCTACCCACATCCTCTATGGAATCGCCTTTGTGATATGCAACAATACCTCTGCAGTAACAAGTCTCCTTCTTGCTACATATGCTTTACTAAGCTTCTCTCCTCTAAGCTCAATCTCTTAATATTTCTCTATTTCTTTCCTCTGGAACCAATTCAAGCACTCTTGCTCTAGATGTTGTAACCTTCTCACCTTCTTTTGTTTTTACCTGCATATCAATGTTACCCAAGCCAAATATCATTCCCAAGCTTTCAAAAGCTTGCTTATTAGTTTCCTTTTCAGAATACTCTTATCCTCTTTGTCCAACCTTCAATTGGATTATTCAAATTCACATTTGAGTGAATCTCCACTTTCCTCAAGGAACAACATCACGATGTTTTCTTTATGCTGCTACTTGTGCAATAGTGTAAAAAACACACATTCTCCAATGAAATCAAAACCGAACATATCACCTTACCTTTCAAGATCTCTACATGATCTTGTTCCACCATTTCACCTGTAACTTGAATGGATTGCCCTCTGTTTCTTGCATCTACAAGTTCTGCTACACATCACCTCTATGTGCTTACTGTCTATCAGATTAGAATCTGATCCCTCCAGGCCTGCATAAACATCTTGACACATAACTTTATTCTCAATTCTTTCAAATAAATGTTCACACATAATTCCAATGTTCTATTTTAACACCAACTGTTTCAATTATAATTCTGCTCTGATACCAAATGGCGCAGGGGGGTTACCCCACTTACACCCACAATATGCACATACAATGCATAAATACATTTGTCCCAGGAATTTAACTCACAAGCAAGTTAGATAGACAACCGGCACGGGGGTTAACCGCCCGATAAAGCAGTTTCCCCTTACTCCTCCGCTGCTACGTGTCCTCTGATTAGTGGAATCGGAACCAAACAGTAAAAAATGCTTACGGATTTCCTTTGGCCCGAAATCCACTTCTCTACCTTTGAGAACTTCTCTTCATCAATCCTCAGTGGTTGAGCTAGACCGTTGATCTATAAGATCTAATGGTTCATGTGTATCACCTCTTTATTTCTCCACTCAGCCCTTTTCCTTTGTTTTACGCTATCTCTTCAGCGTTTCTCTATGGGTTTGGTTATTTCTTCAGGGTTTCATTCTTTTTGATCTTCTGCTTCCTCTGAGCTTAACTCTATGAATTTTTACTTCACTACCTCCATAGAGCTTACTCTGTTGCTTTAGCTGGATTCAAATATCCCTTATGATTCCTCTTAATCATACCCTCCTCTGTGTATCCACGGAAATCTTCCTGCAACCTTATATTACAGAACCTAGAATTTTACATGTAATTCATTCATAAAATACTCATTTCACACATTTACACAGCTAGGAATAAACCTTTGTATACATAAGTGTAAACAAATGATTACATTTGAGACTCTGTGTCTCTCACAGGCCTTATCTTCAACTATCAGTGGCCTCTTCTTTTCACTCTGCCTGTAGGCTTGCATCTCTACCAGAAAGGTTCTTTGAACTAATTCTGGTTCAAATCCTAGATCTACTGAACTGACTCCTAAATGTCCTCTATCCTCTATGCCCACTTCTAACTTCATTTAATTCCTAAGAACTCTCTCTAGTTCCTCGAATCATGAACTTCTTTAAGAGTTATAATTGACTTCTAACTCTTTTGCCATTACTAACCACTCATGTTCTCCTTTATTCGAGAGAATTTACAAGATATCTCACATTATCTAATTTATTCCTATTCTATGCACTCAAAAGCCTAAATATTACATTAATTCATCACTTAGGAATCTAACTTCCTTAAAACACTTGACCCCCTATGTCTACTAAATACAATGATTTTCTCTTGGGTTGAATGCTCATGCAACACTTCTCCATGTATCTTTGTTTCTTCTACCATAGATGTAGGAGGAACATCATCCTTATGCATTTCCTCTTTCTTTTGTTCTTGAACTCCTCCTTGCTCCACCTCTTTCTCACAGGTTACTTTATGTCCTTTAACCTTTTTCATTAAAAATTCCATAGGAACATCGTCATCCTCTTCCTCCTTGCAATCTCGACTCTCATCAAGATTTCCCATTGTTGTTATTCCTTCCAATAAATAAAGATTATCTTGCACATGTGTACTTTCCACTGGGATATCTAGTGAAGGCTCCTCAAGAAAAACACTATCTTTCCTCAATCATTAAAAATCTTCAATGACCTTGACCTCAGATGGAGTAGCAGGTTTCGAAACCTTCTTACTCGAGGAAGAATAATAACTCTTTATCAACCCATGTGTTAATCTCGGGGATATTTCTAGCACCACGACCTCAACTTTTACACTACTATTATCCTTCTGAACTTTCTTTCTTTGTTTCTTCATTTGTTGAGGGCAAGTAATCTTGGATTCTTTTTTTTGTTTACCTTCTTGTTGTAACTTTCCTTTTTGACACTAGGTACCCTTAGGCTTTGCATTTTTCTTACACTTCTTTCCTTGCTAGCCTTTCAAACTAAGAAACTTCATACCACCCCCAATTTGATATGCTTCTACAAATTCCTCCCAAATAGATCCTTTGTTTTTAATCTCTTCACTCACCAAAATCTTTATCAACCCATAATGACATAGTTTGCGACCTACTTGGTCCTTCGGGGACTTCTACACACTCCTTGACATCTTACCCAATCTTTTTAACATGAAATAGGGGAAATAAATCAACTTACCAGATTCGAAGTGCATGAGGAATTGAAAATGGTATAGGTAGGTCAGGGAGTATCTCCCCTCATAGGTGAGGAATTTCTGTAGAATCTACAAAAAAATTTGCCACTTTTCAACCATCTCGTTCCTCAACACCCCCTTCTTCCAATCAACTACACAATTAACCTTTTCTAATAACCTAAACCACACACCTTTCAATACTTCTCCCTTCTTTAACCATTGCTCACCAGTAGTGGGTAGATCATTGGCCTATGAAATGAACAACTCGTGACCTTAAACTTCAACAAACCCACAAAAGTTGTCTTTCCTTAAAAATTTAGCGCAAATGCCCAGGTAATGGATGAATCATAGCTATTGATTTCTTGCAAGAAAGGAAGAAACGCATCTTCCTATAAAAGAGGCAGGATCATTTCATATTGCATTGTCCCTTCTATTTATTTAATAGAAGAAGGCTAAATCCACATTGGTGCCATAGTATTCCTTAGTCTTGTTGCAACCTATAGTTCCCCAATTGTTCAACACCTCTGTCACTTTCAACGATCAACAGTCACTTGCCTGCATGATGCCGAAATTCTTTCATGATTTCACAATCGAAAAGTGCAGGACTGATTTTTTAGTGGTTGCACAGTTCCTGAACCAACACTTATTTATAATGCATGCAGGTTTGTGTCATGATTCTTGTATCGACATCGTAACAATTAAACTTCCACATCACCCAAAAATGGCCATCATCCTTGAGGTACGAAAATCCAAATAGAGATCTGGTAAGATTTCTAAAAAACTGGAAAGGTAATGATTATTGGGAGCTGTGATTAGGCCAGTTATGATTTTGAGGGGTTAAATGGTAAAAAATGGTCATCTCACACATGGCGGAGGGAAAAAACAGGCATCTGCAACATGAGTTCAAATGAGGTGACAAGGATTTTAAATGAAACGATCTCCATGAATGCGTTTAACCCTTATAATGACATCCTATGGGGATGGTTGGTTCTAATTATGATAAAAGACACCTCGATCTAATGTTAATACTGAACTTAACCATTCATTTCCTTTTAGACATAACAATAATGAACACTTATACAAAAAAATTGGGTACCCATTTTACTTTGACCCAAAATATCTGAAATCAATTTATAGTAAATTCTTGAACTAACAAAATAATCTAAAATAACAAGTTCTTCCTTTGTAACAGGAAAAGTTTCCTTCACTTTTTGAGATTCCCACACCATAACATAAGAGTTCCTGCACTATTCTAGGCGACATTTTCGCACATTGAAAGGAGGATTGTCGTACTGCGGTAAGCGGTTTTCCTACAATTGTGATAGGAAAATTCCTGCACTAAGCATAAACAATCCTTGTACCAAAAATAAGGGGTATTACACTGAAATAACCAATCTAGTTGCCTCTAAAAAATTGGGTTGGATTGTGTATAAAAAATTGCAGAGTTAGAGGAGCTTTTTATCACCAGATTTAGGTGCCATCATGATTTTAGTTATCGTAAGAAAGGGAAGGAAAATCACAAGGGAAACTTAGAACAAGGTGGGTTTATCCATAGAGGGATATAGAAAAAAGGGATGAGGGGAAAAATTTAGGCATAAGAGGGAAGAATACAATTGGGATAGGAAATTTTGTAGAAGAATAGAAGGGGTATTCAATATAAGGAACAATGACAAAATTAGAGGGAAATTTAGAAAAAGGAAAAGAGGAAAGACAAAGTATTCACCTTAGATAGTAAATGTCTACATCAAATAATGTTGTGACCTGGATGAATTAACTATAGTGGAATTTTTGTGTCACTTTCATAAAATTTCACCATTCTGCTTACTCTGAACTTTGATAAGTGCTTAGTTTATATTGGTTTTGTGTTGCCACAAAAAATCCTGTAGAAACATGTATCTTCTCAAAACAAGTTGGACATGCTTTCTAATTCAAGTGACATTCCATTTTATTGAAGAGGAACTTTCCTACCAACAAGTTGATTTTCATAATCATGTGTTTTATTTTTATTTTCTCTCTCTCTCTCTCTCTCTCTCTCTCTCTCTCTCTCTCTCTTCTCTTCTCTCTCTCTCTCTCTCTCTTCTCTCTCTCTATATATATATATATATATATATATATATATATATATATATATAGATTAATTTATATCTTGATTGTTTATTCTTTTTTCTTCTCTTTTTTAATTAGGAAAAGTGTATATCAAAAAGTACTCGCAGTAGGCTGGTATTATTTCCCACCTACCATCTTCAAATCTGATTGTTGTTGTACCTGTTGTATGATCCTCTTTAGTGGTGGGCTGAAAATATATTTTGAGTCTATGCCCATTCAGCAATCCAACAACTCCATGTCCATTTATTGTTTTAATCTCCACCACTCCATTCTCGAAAACTTTAACAACTTCATATGGCCCCAACCATTGTGTACAAATTTTCCCCTTAAAATTTGTAAACTTTGAATAATAGAGGAGTACTGAGTTACTTGATTGGAGTTGCTTCTTCTTGATCAACTTGTCATGCCATTTACTATGTTGTTGTTGCATCAAGATAGTTTGTTGAACAACGTCCCTTCTTAATTCATCAAGTTCATTTAACTGTAAAAGGCGTTATTGTTGTGCTTTCGAGAGATCCAAACCCAGTTGGACTGTAGTTCTAATTTTTTTAATTTGGAATTTGGTTGGCAACAAGATCTTCTTCCCGTACACCAGCTCATAAAGTGTATGACCTGTGTTGTTCCTCAAGGTAGTTCTGTAAGCCCATAATGCTTTCGGTAATATATTTTCCCAATATGTTTGATGAAGATTTACTGTTTTGGTAAGAATGGACTTGAACACCTTGTTTGTAGATTCTACCTAGTCGTTTTCCTATAGATGATACGATGTGGGCATCCTGTATCGAATCTTGTATTGATCTATAATTCCTTTTACCATATTAGAAATAGACTGAGGTCCATTATCAATCACAATTTCTCTTGGAGCACCAAATCAAGTAAAAATTTCATTAAATTGAAAATAAAAAACAACTCTTTTAGTAGCATAAGGAACGACTCTAGCTTCTACCCATTTTGTTACAAAATCTCTACAAACCAAGATATGTATTTTATCTAAGGATGTTGGGGCTATGGGCCCCACAAAGTCGATGGCCATTTTTCAAAGGGATATAACATGACTTGAGGGAATAAAGGCATCTCATTGGCTTGACCAGGTATGACCATTCACTAACAACTATCACAATGCTTAACATATTGTTTGGCATCCTTAAACAAGGAAGGCCAAAAGTAGCCAACATGAAGAATTTTGTATGTTTTTCTTTTGTCAGCAAAGTCGCCCCCACAAGGCTCATCACGGGAAGTTCCCAAGATATCAAACACTTCTTGTTCTCTAACACATCTAGGGATAATATGGTCAAGTCCAGTATAGAAGAGGTCTCCTTGGATCTAGGAATATGAAGCACTTTTTTGAATTATCTTTCACCTCTCTCGAGCAGATAGGTGTGGTGGTGTTTTTCATGTGACAAGATAATTAGTTATGTCAAAAAACCATGGAGAGTTTGTCGAAACAGAAAAAAGGTGTTCATCATGAAATGAATCATCTACACGAATTACTTAACCAAGATTATCCAATCTAGAAAGGTAATCAATTACTACATTTCATTTTCCCGGCCTATCGATTATAGTAACATTGAATTCATGTAGTAAAGAAACCACCTAGTTATACTACCATTAGTTAAAGGTTTATTCATCAAATATTTTATGACAAAATTATCTGTATGTATAAACGCTTCATAACCTATAATATAGTGTCTGAATTTATTAATAGCAAAGACCACAACTTGAAACTCTTTCTCAATTACTCTATAGTTAAATTCAGTAGATGAAAATTTCTTACTAATGACGTAAATAAAATAGGAATGTTGATTTTCTTCCTATCCTAAAGCTGCACTAATGGTAGTATCTAAGGCATCTGAGGAAAAATAAAATGGAAAGGGCCAATTAGGTCCCCTCAAGACTGGTTCCTGTACTAATTTTTCCTTCAAATTTTCAAAAGCTCATTGGCAAGCCTCAATCCAAGAGAAATCACTATCCTTAGCTAATAATAGAAAAAGAGGGAAAGCTATCCTAGAAATTTTTCAATGAATCTTTGGTAATAACCCACATGTCCAAGGAATCCTCTCACTTCCCTTTGTGTTTTTGGTGCAGGAAGGTGTGTGATAACTTCCACTTTAGCCGGATCTACCTGGATACCCTTATTAGAAATAAGATGGCCAAGGACCACCCTTGCTTTGCACATCATTCTACATTTCTTATCACTCAGAGCAAGGCAGGCCTCTTGAAACCTATTGAGAAATTTCATTAAATTTTGAAGGGCTTCTTGAAAAGAATTACCAAATACTGAAAAAACATCCATGTAAACTACTATGAACTCGAGGTCAGAAAAAATAGCCAAGACTACAATTTGAAAGGTGGAAGGGGCATTAAAAAGTCCAAAAGGGAGCAATCGATAAGAAAATGTCCCCCATGGACAATTAAAGGTAGTCTTGTCTTGATCCTCACATGAGATCTATATTTGGTTGTACCCGTTGAAGCCATTTAAAATTAAAAGTACTTTTTACCTACAAGGGTATCTAGCACTTGATCAATGAAGGGAAGAGAAAAGTAATCCTTGAGAGTAGATTTATTAAATTCTCTATAGTCAATACAAATACACCATCTCCCATCCTTTTTTGGGACTACTACCAATGGAGAGACCCACTGACTATCAGATATAAGATAGATAAAACTAACATCTATGAGCTTTTGCAATTCTTCTTTAACAATCTCTCTTAGTGTAGGGTTCATTTGCCTTTGGGTTTCACGGACAGGTCAGGCACCCTCCCCAAATATAAATATGATGAGTACAAGTTTCAGGGGCGATGCCTTTCATATCTCCGTAACTCCATGCAAAGACATCAAGATGATCTCACAACAAGTTCACATGTTTCTCATGTTGGGTGGGGTCTAGGTCTGAACCAATATATAAAGATTTTCTTGGACTAATCTCAACAAGAGTAGTGTTAGGATCAAGAACACTTGTGGTGGTTAATATGTTCTATAGTGATGAAGGCGGGGATTGGGAATCACAATTTTCCTAGAAACTTGGACTAAAGATTTGATAAAGTGATTAAAAATTCTGCATAGTGTATAAGTTATCCAAAAAATATTGGATCATATGCTCCCCAGTCGAATCAATATATTGTTGAATCACAGAAATTTATTGAGTCTCCTCATCACTACTTTCATAATCCAACCACAAGGTATCTCAAAGCTCCTAAATAGATCTGACAAGTGGGTACAAAGTGACCTTTTTCCTAGCACCCCCATGGGAAATATACATGTCACCTGAGCGACATCCTATATAGGCATCTTCTGTGGCAAGCCATGGTCATCCCAAGATCAAAGGGTGCCACCCAATAGGATTCTTTGGTTGTAACACAATAAAATATGGAGGTTACTCCCATGAATATACTAAGACAACTACATCATCTAACACACCCTCCAGCTTCATTCTAGATATATCAACAAGTTCAAGCATAGTGGGGGTAGGACAAATGTGAGTCAACCAAAGTTGTTCCATGATTTTCTTGGTCATAAAATTGATATCCGCTCCAAGGTCTATTAACACATTAGGAGCAAGGGTATCACCTATCTGAATAGAGACAACTGGGTTTCCAAGGTCAATATATTTTTCCACTTGAGCACATCTTGTCATCAACTCAGTTTCTCTTCCAACAAACTGGATAGTGTGAGGTTAAACTCTCTTCCTCCCTAGATTTTTAAGACATAGTTCCTTAATAATCTTAGTACATATTGGAATATCTTTTAGATCCTGCAGTAAAGGGACCTTTATACAAATATTCCTCAACTCAGAAGCCAGGTTATACTTAGGAATGGGGTCAAATTTCTCCACAAGTGGGGTCATGAATAAACACTAAAAATTCAACACCTTTGACTTTATCAAGCATATCACCAATTCTAGGCATGGGATATTGGTTCTTTACTATGATTTTGTAATATGTAGTCAATACAATCACCATGAATTGTCCTTCTTTTAAACCAATGCAATATTCCTCTCATAGGGTGACAAGGTTCGTCAAATGTTGACTTTCTATTTTATCTCTTAAGTTCAGTGTTGTTTCATTTTATAATTTTATATAAGGAAGCTTCTAAATACAAGGCCATTAGCTAGAGGTGTGCATGATTTCAAACCAATTACATGTTTCACTTGAAAATGTGAAGGAACTCCCATAGGTTAGGTGAAGATATATTTGTATCCTTATATTAATTAAACTACTTATCTTTGTTGAAAATGGGGATATCTTATAGAGGTCTTGGTGATATAGGTGATTTATTTTCTCCTTCCAACAAGGCCATGACGAGGAAAATCTCCTTATATGAAACAACATCTTCATGCACCACCTAGTAGTTATTAAAGAGATCATGATAGTCAAATTTACATTTGGTCTCGTGTATATTTCTTCTACAAATGTGGCAATGACGTTACAAAGCGTAGAATTGTAAATAAGATGACAATTCCACATATATGGTATCCTAAAATAAAATAATAAATTCAATCAAAGAAACATTATACAATATCACATCTTTGAAGTGTTTATTTTTTTATTACGATTAAGGCTATTAATTAATACATACAACTCACCCTTGGTTTAGCCATTTTTTGGTGTATGGCATGTGGTGTAGTTTCACTAGAATTTTCATCTCATTAATCACATAAATTGAGATGATATTCATTTGATTGTCACTATAAATTAATGAAATTTAACAATGTCCATTTCGCCCACATTTGTGAGTCGAGGAGGATGCCATCTTCTACGAGCTCCTTAGATTTCTCACAATGAACCTTTTTAGTGGCTATAGTAACATTAGGTTATGTGTCAATGCTTCATTTTACCTAATCTATGGCTTCTAGTGGCAATATTTTTAGAATTTTATCTTGAGCAACAACCATTGTCTAGCATGACATTTGTCATTATTGTGCCAAGGGATTTTATGGGGATCATACCATATGCTTGTGGGCTTATTTGACTTCCCATTATACTAGAATCAAGAGCACATACATCATCCACAATCTTCTTATGATGTGACAACCTCCAAAATTCCTTGTACGAATATAATCAAGCTAGTATCCTTAAAATCTAGAGTCAAGAACCATGTTAGAAATCATGTGTACTATAAATAACATAACCAACAAGGATTGAGGGTATTTACAAATTACAAAAAAAATAACACTATACATAAAATTTATCATTATTTAGATTATTCCATAGACCATCTATCTATATACTTGAATACATAACTAGCCTCCTTAGCAGGTGGTTGGTTAGACTAACTTTTATTACTCAAAATGACACCAAAGCAATTAGACAATCCATATTTCCTAGCCTTTATTGCACCTAGTTATTTATAGTCAACCTCATTGAGACCACTCCATTTGTCCTTAGAAACTAGTCAAAATCTCTTGGTCTACTAGTTGAATTCTTATTTGACACACTAAATTACAACAAAAGTTGGGTTTAATCACAAATATCAACATATCAAAATTAGCATGTGCATTCAAGGACATCATTCCTCCTAAATGACTGCTCGTTAAAGGTTCCTCCATTGTTGTTGGGATTCATTGGAAGATCTAGGAGATTTGATCCATCATTTCACTCTTTTTATGTTGAGGGGATTCCTAGAGTAATAGTATAATTTAATCTTGTGCTCTTTTGGCTTTTTGAGCAATTATGATTGTACATGAGTCCTTCCATCTCTTTTATGGCTATCTTATCGTACTAGGATTTTTTTGTCCACTTACATATGATACTTCTTATACCAATGAGGAATATTTTTAGTGTGATCAATCAATTCAAGGTCCAACTCCTTGTACTATAACCTTAAAGGAACTTATCTAGATTATATTGAGAACAAATTGAGAGATAACATCATCATAGAAAAGAAACAAAGAGATGCAATGGAAAATAATTTCTATGAATGAAATAATAATGAAAAACATTATGCAAGTACAATGATAAGAATGGTAGTAGATATTTCTAGGAAGGAATATTCCTTCCACCCTAGTAACAAAATATTGAAACTACGTTTTATAACAATTCCAAAACCCCATATGAAAGAACATTATCTCAAATATAAATTTTGGGTTATTATGATACTGTTGTGGCCACAACCACCACCCTATCAAAACCTGCCTTGGTAGCAATTTTGAATGGGTCCCCTAGAGTTGATCTTTCACCTCTCCGAATGATTTGTTTTATCCCAAAGACTTTAACTCATTGCCGAGTCAAATCGTCAATTCCTAATGGTTGAGCCCCCCCCTTTGAATATTTGTCGCATGGTTCATCTCTAGCCCTTCCTAACCCTTCATTCATTTCCTCCATCAGAACCTTTCCAACCCTCAAAAACCTTCTATCACACCTCATTCCCATTATAACCATTTACAATGGGAATGCTTCACAAATATGCATAAATCACCCCTTTTTGGCCTATCACAATCAACACTGCGCACTGCTCTCTTCCAAACCCGACAGCATTGTCAACCAAAATATATATATTTCGAGTCCAAAGCTGTATCACATATCGCTATCGATGGGTCCGGGGCTTATATAAAAGGGGTGCCACTATACTCTGGACCCGATGGCACTATTAACCATATTTCATATATATCGGGTCCAAAGCCATATCGCATATCGCTATCGGCGGGGTCCGAGGTCTATATATAAGGCACATCGCTATCACTCAAACCCGTCGATGATTATAGATCCGGGCATATAATATTTCAAGTCTGGCCTAATGGCCGGTGGTATTAACATACATACATACATATATATATATATATATATATATATATATATATAATATATATATATATATATATATATATATATATATATATACACGTCAGGTTCGGAGCCCTATCATGTATCACAATTGGCGAGTTCTGGGGCTTGTATCTAAGGCAGACCACTACATACTGAACCCATCGATAACTATCAATGTGGGTGCATAAATTTTCAAGTCCGACCCTATGGTTGACTGCAGGTTGTCCCGTGTTTTCCCATGCATTCGATAATATCCTATGGCTAGGGTTTTCAAGAGGGAAAGCTTATGTTGCAAATCCAAAGGTATTATAAAGCATGGCTCATAATATTTGAAGTCCGGCTGTACGACCCGACCACAGGGTTTTCCGTGTTTTCCTATGTCAAGGCCCTCCACCATTGATCTATCCTTCGTGGATCCAACAGTCCACGCGGATTTTGGGTGAACGAGTTGCTCGAGGAATACCCGCCTGAAAATCAGTATCCTCTTTCCTCATAGCTACTACATGTCGCTTGAAGAGTGGAATCAAAGGCCTTCCTCGCAGTACCGGTTACCACTTAGACCCCTTCTGAAATACCACTTGGGGTATGGGAAACCACTTCCTCCCTACACTGTTGATCTTTTGCTTTTCGATGGATTTACTCTTAAACACCAGTCTCTCTGCTCTTTGTTGAAGCAATGTGTCGCCTAGAATATTTCAAGTCTAGGTTTCGGATTTAGTTATGTGTTATGTAATGGTTTTTCAGTGTAAATCATATTTTCACTTGCGGGACTTAATCAATGCATGGGTTAAAAACCAGGGGACGATTCTTTCACACTTGTTCCTTTTGATGTTATAAATGCTTAATGAAGGCAAGATCTATGTTTTTAAAGCATTTTTTATCATATTTGCATAATCATAGCTGATATGAATTATTTCTGCAGGCAAATTTGAGAAAACCCGATAACAGATAAATGTAAGTTATATCAAGATGACACCTCTACACCACCAGTGTCGATACTGCAAAATACACTCTGCAAAAGGGAATATGGACTGCCTTAGTGCATAATGGAGGCACTCCCTCAGTTTAGTAGAAGCACTCATGACATCGTTAATCCATCAAGATGTCATCACTTCCAGATACATCACAAAGCATGCCAGATGTGGGATGATGAGTGCAGCATCTTTAGATTCCTTCAGGAAATGATAGAGAATAATAGCCTTTCCACATAGGTGCAAAGAAATGATACACAATCTTTCTTTGTTCCAAAGGCATCCATTCATTACCCTAGGAAGTATAACGCTCCACCAAAGGTGACCTCGACGTGTCAGCAATTTCACCGACCGTTATCATTTGTATATGCTGGCCTGTGTAATGAAAAGAGGGGAAATGAAAGGTCATGGAAGATGAGTGTCATTCCCTATTGCATAAGTATTACCTCTGGATAGGAGAGTAGAGCTTTTGGTTTGGAGAAAAAAACTTTGATTTATTGTGAATAAAGAGGACTATTTGGTTCAAGAAGGAGCATGTTGTTTTAGATTTATTTCCCTTTTCTCTCATATGTTTAGAATCAGTGTGTTGTTGTTGGTATAAAGACAAATATGATTTGCTTTGTGCATATTGATAACTAGCAGTTCATGGTTATTCCTGGTTATTTGAATGTAATTCAATAGCATTGGTAATTCATGAAAGGTTCTTGATTCCAAACTTTGTTAAACATCAGTTGCAAGTGTTATTTGTATGGAAAGGAACGTATATTCCTGTATAAGTAATTGGATTATGATTGGGATTTAATACAACCTTGTTATTATTTGGACCAGTAATTGATTCATTTGTACTTGGGATTAATATATGATGTTTAACCCCCTTTTGTTTTGCCCCAGCAGGATAGATTAGGATAGTTAGGACTAGATTAGAGTAGTTAGAAGTAGTGTAGATAGGACTTGATACACATAGGTTAGTTGTTTCCTTTTGTTGATTTAATTGAATTCTTCCTCTAGGAAGTAATCTCTCAACACCTATAACTGTTCACGGGGTCCTTTAAAACCCGTTGGAACTAGACACTCCAAACGAAATTAGAACTAATTGGGGTCTGTGATCGGGTTAGTTCCCCTTGTTGGTATAGTGAAAATTCACCATGTCAACAAATTAGCTTAGAAGGAGGGCCTGAATCATCGTCCACATCTTTTTATGATTTCATCTATAAATATCGTGCATGGACTCGAAAATATTAATGCATGGATCATGAAGGTCGAAAAGACCCTTCCTCCCATTTGGAAAAGCCTCATTTTGAAGAAGAGACATTGTGGGAGTATCTTGTCACTCAGGAACAACCAGTCAGAATACTTACTCGGGCTTACGCTTGTTCCCTCTCTCAACTCCCCATCTTTCACTCTTTACCTCCAACAACTAAAAGAAAGCTAAGGATCTATTCCAGAAACGAAGAGACATCTGCAACCCCATCTCTTGAAGACATTGTGCTTGAATCCTTGCAAAGTATCGACACTCCTTGGGAAGAAATTCCTGAATATCCACGCTTTGAAGGTAATCCCTGGCCTAATTTGGGAAGTCTTAATAAAGAAATCCTTGAAGAAACCTTCAACCAGAACATCCCTATCCACGATATGGCTAATATTCCTCAACCAGGTGGGAACCAACTCCCACCTCCTCTCGGAGCACTTCCGCCCTGGCTCACTCAGGATGTTGTAGCGATCCTAGGTAGCAACATCCCTTACCCAAGAATGCAGAAAGAGTACTGCCTAAATTCAACCCTAAGTGGGGAGACACCGCTGATAACCATATTAACTCTTTCTTCATGGACGTGCACATACTGGGGGTAGCTGATGAAGATATAGTATGTTGCCTATTCCCTTTTACCCTGATTGGTGCAGCTTCCGCATGGTACTTTAGCTTGAGAACGTGATCAATCACCTCGTGGGCTGCCTTTCAACAAGCCTTTTTAGAAAAGTATGGCGATGACAAAACCCCTACGGCCTTAGTTCTAGAACTATCTCATTTGAAAATGGAAACCAAGAAAAGGTCAAGGATTTTAATATCTGGTTTAACACCCTATTTAACATAATTCTAGATAACGCTAGACCTACTAAGGAGGTGCTCATGGAATTCTACATCACTACTCTCCCTATCCCTACTATGATGTGGGTCAAAAGGAGTAATTCACAAACCTTACAGGGTGTTATCGATGAAGCAGTAAAATTCGAGAATGAAATGATCAGTCTCACAGCATGTCATCATACAATCGAAGAAAATAAATCCTCTCAGTCATCCAAGAAGAATAATGGGAGTGATAACAAAGTGGCTAAGGGCAAAGGAAGGGACACCACAAATGTAGAAGGTTTCCATCGGATCATTAAGAAGTTAACAAACACAGTCATCAATATGAAAAGGAATTCTGTAGAGAGTACAAGCGGGAGTGGAGGAGAGTATAACAATAGAAAATCTTTCAAATCTTTCTATGGTAAGAAGACAGAACGTGGTCATAGTCCACTTGCACTGCCTGCTCCACCCAATGAAGGGAACTTAAATACAGAAGAGTTGGCTCTTATCAGATCGCTCCTTAACCAAGAAGAACCTATAGTTGAGCTAGAGCCAGAATAAGAAAATGAGGAAGAATACCAAGTAGAAGAGCCCTTGGATGAAGAATATCAAATCAGTCTACTATGGGATTTCTACATGAATGAGAACGATGACGATGAGGGAGATAGCATGGCATAAATCCACACTAATTGTTGGAGAGGTAAATCCCCTCTACGGATAGAGGCGATCCCTACTAGCCCAAAAGGGGTCTAGCAACAATCAATCAATGCTACTCTGCAAGTTCCTAGTTGCAATTAACAAGTGGGTAATGAACACCTACTTTGGATTCCAGCGCTATGTTACGAAGAGATGTTCCTCTCGCGCTCCTTCGCTCAGCCGATCACAATCCTCCACTATCCTCGCGGACGGACACCTGCACAAGCAAAAAGAGAACAAACACAAGCGTAAAATCTACTAAAAACAACTATGTATCAGTCAGGAAGGATACAATTTACATTAATCATTCATAGGACAAATGGAAATGGAACCATAAGAGTAGTCATCTATCTTTATTAATCAGGAAATAGAGTAAGGTACAACCGAAGTCCTGACGCTGAGTCCTTCTCTAGAGGGTCCAGCCAGCATGTCTCATAAGCATTCACCTTTGAAGTAGATCTCCCAAGTCAAAGAGGTCTCTCTCTCACATACAAGGCAACAAACTCATAACCTTCCTTAAGCTCTATAGCAATCCTCACACAACACACCAAATGACTACAAAGATCAGCACTAATGCACTAAGAATTCCTCTATGTCAAAGTCTATATGTTCCAAACTAGCTGCTCATGGCAATGGTGGAGGTTTATATAGGAGAAGGAGTCTCAATGAATAGTGAAAGGATGAGCTTTCCCCCAAGAAAAGTGGGTGACCAAGCGAACAGATATGCCTTAGAAAGGATGGCGAAAACTAACAGCCAAGTCTAGAGTCATCTGGAAGGCTGGCTGTTAGAACAAACTCGCCTAAACAGGATCAGCGCGGGTGCAAAACTGGGCTGGCGCGCTGGCATTGCATCTCAATTACAGAAGAGGTCTGGTTAGCGCGAACCGATACAAGAGGAGGGCGCGCTGTTTATGAAATTTGACCAGCGCGGAAAACCTGTGTGCTTCCACGCTGGCAGTGCACCAGTTACACTATCATCCGCCAGTCAGCGCGGTTATTTTAGGAACAGTCGCGATGATCCAATAAACTTAGGCAAGGAGGGTTTTTTGGCCATTTCAGAGAGCATGAGCATGGTGGATGTGATTTAATGACATAGTAGGGAGACTGACAAGGTGGCAGTGACATTTTACTGTGTAACAGATGCCCCCTAAAGCATGAAGCCCAAGAGAGGGGAGGGGTGAAGTGCTTTACAAGACTGTTGGACCGGAACACCACCAGGAAGAACCTGCAGGCAGATACAACTGATATTTCAATTACATGTAGTCTAGGCATGGGTGCAGCCATCCAAAAGACATATGAAGAAGTTCTGTGGTATGGACGCAGCCACCCAGCTGAAGAGACCATAATGATAAGAGGTGTGGTCGCAGCCACCCTAAAAGGACTCAGGTATGGGCGCAGCCATCCATCAATGAGTCATGTAATGATGATCCACAAAATTGCAACCTGGCCCACAATGAACTAGAACCAGGGTCTTGCGCTCCATCCAAACCCGAACCAAGTACAAGTCCAAGCATGTGAATATAGGATTCGAGGTCGAACATGCTTGAACATCGTCTAATTACCATCCAATGATGAAAGCTGTTAACAGATGCGAGAGGGGCCACCAATGATGACGATGGTCCTCAAGGTACTATAGGTACAATCTACGGCGTGCGAATGAATGAGCCGGTGTCGAACACCCGTAGAGTCATTCGATCGGAGGTCAATGATGAAAACCTCGCGTTGAACACAAAGAACCTGCCATTGAGGCATGCAGGCTCCAAGGTACCTGAAGGGAGTCCCTAGGTCACTCCTGGATAATGAGCTGAAGTCGACAGGAAGTGATATTTATCGAAGGTGGGCCATAATGTTTCCCACATCATCGACACGAGACGAAAAGAGACAATATGTTTTGTGTGAAACATCAGAGGGAGGTTATACTTGCAGAGGCCAACTTCTCTTGAACATACCGGTGGCACAATGACGGATTTGGCAGTATTTGGGATCAAATGATTAGAGGTCATGATGACAGGACAATGAGCAGATGAATGGTCGAAATAGGATAACCCAAACCCATGGAGGCAAAAGTGAAACAAGATGAGATGGCCCCACCCAGACACGAATGCAAACAGTGCCATGTTCAAGAGCGACATACTGCCAATGACGATGATTACGGTTCCTTTATTTCCCCCACCATTTCTGGCGAGTACCCCAATTATTTTTGGATGACAAGCTTGACGGGGATAGCATATGCTTGAAGAGCGTCATTTTGATGGAGCGCGATGTCATTGAGTTTTAACGAGTCTGACAAAGGAAGAAATCGGCGCCTTTTCATGTTTAGGGAGTTTGAAAATATAGCTGAAAAGAAAACTCCAGGGGGGTGCTTTTTCGTAAAGTTGTGTCACTCGAGCCCGAAAAAGTATAAAATGATGCTCGAAAGAACCGCCCAATCATTATGACCGAGGAGTAATTTTCGTAAATAGTGACTCTGACCCGAAAAAGTAAAAAAGCGGTCAGAAGCACGTCGTTTTAGAACCAATAACGAGCACGAAACGACAAACACCCGGCAATCTTTGTTGGTTTAAACGGTCAAAAAAGAGCTTTAAAAGCGACCGCCTCTCGTTCCTTTTGACAAGCTAAGAGGAGGCTCGGCAATCTTTCCTTGTTTTATGTCGGAAAAGAGCTTAAAGACGACATTTTTGGGACCAAGTGCACATAAATCCACCGTGATTCCACCAATTCCGAGGACCTGCATAAGAGAAACACCCGCGTAAACCCGTTCGATATGTCGAAAAACATAATAAACTATGCATCAAGGCATAATATAGTGACATCAGAATTAAATTTATGGCAAAAAACCCACATTCATAAAAACTATAGTGAAATTAGGAATTTTTTACCATAAATAGGGATGTGTAAAAATCATTTTTACCATTTTACCATTTGAACGTTGGAGAACCACAAAGTTGACGGAGAAAATTCCTTATCATCCATACGCCGATCTTCCGACAGCTGATTCCAGGTAGGTCCCTCTTGCCTTACGCTTCATTTTGATTCCATTTTCAGGAAATTTCACCATAGGATTTGGCCATTTGGCCAAATGTTTTGAGCGTAGGTGTGCTCTCGGTTAGCGTGGATTCGCCCATCGGGTCCGCCCTGACCGATTTTACCAGCACACACCACTTTCCGGGTCAGCGCGGAGAACCCGTGTCCTTCCGCGCTGACCCAGAGAAAAATACATAGGCCGCCATTTCCAGCGCGGCTGTTTTAGAAACAGTCGCGCTGGCACCGTGAAGATTGGTTTTTAATAATTAAATGGACAATTTCCAAATGCAGGCAACCTAATGATTTTTGGGTGATCTTGCAGGACATAATGGCCTTTGTATGGCAAGAGAGGGCCCACGATAATGAAGATGCAGCCGCTTTTGTTGATGCCGGATGTCGAAACGCAATGTGGGCATGCGGTTTGCTCAAGTTCTTCCTTACTCCGCGCTTGAGGGCTCAGCCAGACCTTCTAGAGCTTCTGATCAGAGCCTGGAACCCAGTGGATGGGAAATTTACCATCCGAGGCCGCGACATAGAGTTCGATTCCTCGGACATTTATTTCTTGACTGGATTGTCTCGCTGAGGCGTGATGCCCATCCTGGAGGGGCAGCGTCCTAGCAGTGAGACGCTTGATCAGCTGATGGCCCATGTATGCCCACAGACGGTCAAAACACGGAGTGGGAAACGAAGCATCCCATCAGTGGGTGCTGGACCACATGGCGACATAGTCCTCCGCACTATACTCTTTTTAGTGACACGGGCAGCGGGCAGTCTGGCTAACCATGAGGCCTCAAAGGCCAACCTATTACTGGCTCTCGAGTGCTTACAGCCCAGGATCTTCAACTGGGCAGCAGCTGTGACCAGCAGCATGAAGAGGCAATTGAGTAACTGCCGACGTGGAGAGTCGAAGCAGTTCGGCTACGGATCGCTCCTTCTTCCACTCATGTTTGAGCGGGTGCTGGCCCTTCGGCTACATACCATGGTGGTAGACCCGCCTAACAACCCACGCGAGACGAGGGCCACCAAATGGGCCCGGGTCATGCCACGTGGAGGTGGCGGTTGCTTAGTGTCGTGAGGCGTCTTTTTTCGAGAGTGGCTAGATTGCCAGGTTATCTTCGTTGAGGACTGGCCGTACGCCGGTATCGACTTCCGTGGTGATCCTGACATTCCGCTGCCTGCGGGAGAGCAGTGGGATGATGGAGGTAAAACACTTGATCTTTTTTATTTTCATTTTTTGTGATGTTTTTGCATTTTTTCATGTACGTGTCCTAATAAATGCTATGTTGTGAAGATGTGGGACCCGTGAGACCCCTTGGCCTGGCTCTAGAGGCACGGAGGGAGGAGCAAGGCACTACCGTCTTGGCCTTGGCTCCTGCAGGAGGCGACCAGACAGAGACCGTGGTGCACAATCTTGAGGGCTTACTAGCAGGAGTCCCAGATTACCAGGGGATCGAGGAGGTCCCCCTAGCTGCACAGATCCATACATTGGGTGTAGAACCCAGGATGCACCGCCTTTTGAGGCGGGTGGCACGAGTGGTGGCATGCTACAGAGAGCATAACCCACCACAGTAGGCACCTAGGTTTTATTTTCCACTGCTATTTTGAGAGACATACGTCTCAGATGTACTGAGGACGTCGGATTTATTGAGACATGTACACTTATTTTTTGAGCGCCTT
>APFE031378713.1:0-58687 GCA_000404065.3 Pinus taeda
ATATATCATGTAATAAACTAGTACAACCACATTAAAAATATTAATGTAATTGATATAGTTGAAGACTTCATTTGTATCTACCATTGATAAACATAAATAAAAAAAACTATTGCAACAAAAATATTATTATTAACTTTGATTTTAATTAACCGCTAGGAATCCTAAGTCTTGATAAAAAACATAAGTGTTGAACAATTTCTATCATTGGTCCTTAAGAATCAATCTAGGCCATCAATTAAAAAAAAAATTCAATGGATCCTCATCCACCTTGGGTTGAAATAGGAAGTCTTCCACCTTAAGTTGAAATAGGAAGTGTTCCACTAATTACAAAACATGTAATATCAATAGTATTTCTTGTTACATAAAATTAATGTGCAAATTAAAATATTTTAATTATGATTCACATTAATTTCTTTTTTTACTACTATTTTTAATTTGTTAATTTAAATTATCATTTTACTATTTAACCTTATTTGAAAACCTCTCTCCCACAAAATTATTGAATCTATTTCCAAATTAAAAGTAACAATTTTATAAAACTAGTACAACCACATTAAAACTATTAGTGTGGTTGATATCGCTGAAGGCTTCATAAATATGACAAAAATAACTATTGCAACAAGAAGAATGTCTTGTGAATTCATACATTTACCATGTATAAAAAGGTTATGGGTCAACTTTAACTTGAGAGAAAAAAAGGAATTACACATCTTATATATTAATTTACCCATCTAATTAAAATATGAACTTATTAATATTGGAATAATCTCAAATCTCTATGAAATTGGCCAGCTCGAGCCATGTGTCACAAATCTAATTTATCTTTAGAAAAAAAAGAATTACACATCTTATTTTAAAATCGATCATTTTCCTAAATAAAAATTTCTTATATATTAATTTCCCCATCTAATTAGAATTTGAACTTATTAGAATTGGAATAATTTCAAATCCTTAAGAAATTGGTGATGGTGAGTGAGAGCCACGTGGCACGAATCTAATTTTTCAAATTTATTACAAGTAAATGCAACCTAACAAACTCTGTAACACTACCACGGATAAGCATTCAAATGAAGAGTATGTTGGGTATATTCCCTTAAAAATCATCTAGATGGTCAATTAAGAAAAACAAAAAAAAATCAACACATTCTCATCCACCTTAAATTGAAATAAAAAACCTCACTCAATTAAAATTCCAATTTTAATCTATATTAATGAACAAAGTTCAAGGCCAAATAAAAATTAAATACGTGTTAGCTTTTATCACTCATATCGCATATATGCTATAAACCTCTATACAACTTGCTGGCTTGAGATTATTTGAAACTCGAACGTCGTTTGGCTGGAAAGGCAGTTTGAACCTGTTACCTGGACCAAGGGAGATCCAGGTTAATGCGTCAATCAAGAGGCAGATCTGTCATGCCGAGATCTAAATATAAAAACATAAGAGATCTAAATAGAAGTACGAACCCACCACGTACGTCCAATGTCCTAGCCGGCAATGTGGGCAATTGTTTTATGGTTTTTGCTCTCAGTCTCAATTCGGAATCCCTCTTAAAATGGTATAGCAACGCTTTTGTGGACAAAAACCCACCGAGGGTTGTGTTTTATCTTTGCTTTTCCAAGTAAAGTGGAATGGACTACATCAATCGCTTAAGAAATACGCAATGTATGAAGACTGAACTGACTATGGTTTTTCATTGAGTGTTTATGAAGAACAGTGCAGCACTTCATTACAGATTATTTGTTGCAAGTTCTACGGATGCATGTATTCTCTACTTTTTCAAGATAGCTGGACAAACCAATTAAGTCCACGTTTGACATTATATGTTATAAATTGCACCCAATCGTCCTCTGCCAATCATTCTTTTTCTGTCACAAATTTGTTGGTTTTAATAGCATGTAACATACACATGAAGAAAGATGAAACAAGGAGCCAAAGATCAGAAAATCTTGATATGAAAAAGCTTATTAAATTATATCATTCTCCTATGTTTTATTTTTTACAAATAGTATCTTGACCATAATCACTTAAGGTTTAGTTATTTTCTTCCTTCCAACCAAATGCATAAAGGTTCATCTCTGACTTCATTTTCTCTAACTTCCTTAAGAATATGAGTTATTCCATCAAGTTTGCAATCGAATTCTTAGAACCTTGTGAAGAAAGATAAAGTCTTCGGTGTAAATGTGTTAGAAAACTTGCACACATGAATCTAGCTAGTAAAGGTCGAACACACAACTTTGCATACCAAAAACACTAAAAGAAAATCGAAAGAACAAAAAAATGATTCATTAGAAAATAGGTTACAATCCTCATGATATAGCTGGGTGAAGATCCCAAGGTAATGCACTATAGTGGTGATCAATCAGAAGACTTAACACGTACTACAAGATCTGGAGAGAACTAGCCAGTTGCGGAGTGAAAGGATGAGCAAATCAGGGAGTAAATCATGTAGAAGAACTAGCCAGTTGCAGAGTTTAAAAAGTGGCAAATCAGGGAGTAAATCATGTAGAAGAACTAGCCAGTTGCAGAGTTAAAGAAGGAGCGAATCAGGGAGTAAATCATCCAGAAGGAATCTTGCATGTAGTCCCATGCTCTAACTAAGTGTCTGCATGTAGGTGCATAGTACCTCCAATACCCCCCGCTGAACACCACTATAGGAAAAAATATAAAATGGGCCCCGGCAACTAAGGCCAAAGGTCACCCAAAATACAGTGCAACTTGTACTAAAATTGAGGAAAGAGGGAAAACCTCATGGGAAAAAGCCCCCCTCAAAACACAATGTAATCAAAAGAAAAGTGGAAGAAAAGGCAGTTGCTAAGCAACTGTGTCCTTCGCTCCAAGACGATCACGCAGAGAGAAAAACTTCTACTTAGCGAATGTCTTGGTGAAGATGTCTACAGTCTATTTTGCTGAAGGACAGAACTACAAATCAATGACCTGATCATGTACTAAGTCTTTGATGTATTACATATGGATCTCTAAGTGTTTCATTCACTGCCATTGTGCTGGATCCATGCAAAATTTGAGAATGCTCTCGTTGTCACACCAGATGAAAATGGGCTGGTGGAATTGGACGTCCAACTCAATGAGGAAGTGTTGTAGCCACAGAGCCTGAATGGTGATGTTGACTACTCCTTTGTATTTGGCCTCGGCTGCAGAGAGAGCAATAGCAGTGTACTTCTTGGTCAACCAATAGATAGGGCTAGACCCTAGACTGAGTGAATATTCAGAGGTGGACTTGTGATCAATGCTGTCACCTGCCCAATCAAAATCAGTGAAGCCAAGGAGATTTGATGCAGTGCTTACTGCATAGTGAATCCCGATGGTGATGGTGCCCTGCACATATCGAAGGATGCGGTTGGGAGAATTCTAGCGTAGCTCATGCAGCTCCGGCATGTATCTGGAAACTACCGCTACTGCATATGAGAGATATGGTCTAGAGTGGGTGAGGTACAATAAGCTCCCCACTAGTTATTAGTAGAGAGTACTATCAACTAATGGAGTGTCACCTCCATCCGCAAGGCGGACCCCAAACAGAAAAGGAGTTGGTGCTAGCTTGCAGTCAGGCATGTGAAATCTCTCGAGTAGATCCCATGCATACTTAGCTTGAGAGAGTTTGATGCCTGTGGCATTCTCACTAATCTCAAGACCAAGAAAGAAGTGTAATGGACCCATGTCCGTCATCAAGAACGTATCATGCAAGGCCCTCTTGACTGCAGCAATGGCTGAAGCGAAGCTGCCAGTGATCAGGAGATTATCCACATACAAAACTAAGATAAGAAGAGAATCATGTGTCCTGAGCATGTAAACATTCGCATCAAACTTACATCTTTCAAAGTTTTGTGATAAGAGAAAAGAATCCGTCTTCGCATACCAAGCTCTCAGGGCCTGCTTAAGGCCATAGAGAGATTTCTTCAGTCTGTAGACCAAAAATGAATCCTGAATGAAACCATGTGGCTGCTCCATGTATATATCCTCAGATAGGTCTCCATAAAAAAAGGCATTCTTCAAATCCATTTGATGTACTTCCCACCCCTGGGCAGCCGCAATGGCAAGTGCAAGGCGTATGGAATCCATATTTACTGCTAGAGCAAAGGTCTCATCATAATCAATGCCATGCACTTGCTGGAAGCCTTTGGCTACTAGCCTAGCTTTCTGTTTGGTGATTTGCCCATCTGCAGCACTCTTGGTCCTGTAGACCCATTTGCATCAGACAAGTTTCCTTCCTGAAGGAAGGGGGACGAGATCCCAGGTCTACTTCTCGAGGAGGGAGTTATACTCCTCCTCCATGGTGGACTCGCAAGATAGATGCCCAGCAGCCTCAACATAAGACTGCGGATTAGAAGACTGAACCAAATGACAATGCCAGGATGGCGTTGGTTCAGTGGCAGTGAGGGCAAGACGAGGCTCAATAAACCCTAAGCTAGTCCTCTGCGGATCAGAATTATCCCCCACAAGACCATTTTTAGCAGTTGGGTGGTCTTGTGCATATAACTCACATAATATCCTTGTTCTTTGATTTATGACAGGGGAAGTTGATTCACTGTTGGATACCCGATCTGGGCTTGGATGTGGATCATCATATGCATGCACTGGATTTGTATCTAAAGACTCTATCTTTGCATCCACATTCTCTACCACAGTATGTGTATGCTCTGTATCTTTATTTGAGTGTACTGAGTCATCATCTCAGACATGAGGTAGATAAAAGGTGTCTGCATGCAGCAATTGAGGTGCATACGAGAGACTTTCCTCAAATTTGACACTTCACTCAATGATGAGCTTGTCCGTAGAGGAAATCAGGAGTCAATATCCCTTCACACCATCAGGGTATCGAAAAAAGATGCACTTAATGCTCTGTGGATCAAGAGCTTTCCTCTTTTAAGAGGGGATCTTGGCCCATGCTCTGGAGCCAAAAACACGGAAGTGGGTGACCTCTAGTTTAGTGCCGCTCCAAGCCTCAAAGGGGGTCTGATCCTTGACAGACCTATGAGGAGATTTGTTCTGGATGTAGTTACCACAATTAAGTGCTTCAGCCCATAGCTTATGAGGCAGTGACTTAGCATGCAACATGCAGGAAGCCATCTCTTTAAGAGATCGGTTCTTTCTCTCAGCAACTCTGTTATGCTGCAGAGTGTATGGAACTGTGTACTACAATTGTATGCCAGAATCAAGGTAAAGGTTCTGAAGTGTTGTGTTAACATATCCCCCCCCATTGTCTGTGCGGAGGGCTTTGATCTTTCTCTCTGACTGTGTCTCAACTAATGCTTTGAAATCTTCAAAGTGCACAAAAACTTCAGATTTGTCCCTGAGAAGATACATCCAAGTATACCGTGATAAATCATCAATAAATGTAAGCACATACCTTGATTTGTTGATGGAAGGATGAGGAAAAGGCCCCAAGAGTTCACTATGGATCAGATCTAGAGGAGAGGATGCTCTGTGAGTCTTGTCGATGTCAAAATTTTCTCTAGGATGTTTGCCAAGGGCACATCCTTCACAAACTCCTTTGGAGAAACTAATATTTGCCAAGCCTTCCACCATCTCATGCTTGCTTAGCTGCTACATATACCTGTAACTTAAGTGACCAAATCTCTCGTGCCAAAGCCTACTACTATCATCAACATGTGTAAGTGATAAGGAGGATTCAGATTCAATAAATTTAGAAAATGTATACAGTCTAGCTCCATTGTTTACCTCACCAGTTGCAATTTTGGAGCTGATATGTAGGTCATATATGTTAACTGCATCTGGAGTGAATTCCACTCTCTTTCCGGTGCTAGAATGAGTGATCTAATAAACTGAAAGCAGGTTTACTAAAATTTTTGGAACATGAAGCACATCTTCAAAGCTTCCATGTAAAAGTTCCACTCTACCTTTTCCGGTGACCTCAATAGGTGAGTCATCTCCCATGAGGACAGGAGGTCCTTTGCATGCATCCAAAGAGGAATAGACTTCCTTTGCAGCAGCCATACGATGTGATGCACCAGAATATATAATCCATGTATCAGGGGAAGAATTAATTGTAGCTAAAGCACGAGAATTTTACCTTTCCTATGTGGTGGATCTTGAGTTTTCTTCTTGCCGCCCTGAGGGATGTGTTCCCCAAGGTTGTGCTTCTGAAGGATTTCTACCATTTGGTCAATTTGTTTCTTCATGGAGGAGGATTTTGGATGGAATCCTCAATGACAGTAGGTGCATTTGTCTCATTTCTTCCTTCTCTCATTTCTAGAACCGGAGGAGTCATTGAAGGGCTTAGTGTACCATTCCTTCTTTGGATGGGCCTGTCCTTATATTTGGTAAAAAAGTCTTGAATTCTGTCATAGTTCCATGGATCCAATGGCAGCAGCTCCACTTTGAGTAGATGTCCTTTCATCTCATCCTATTTCCCGTAGGGTTCTTCAACCTTTTTCCAAATCTCATTGGGAGTATTGCAGGCAGATAGATGAAACTGCAAGTCTAGGGAGATGCACATGCATATGGATCCGGGGGCCTCATCCATGCCTTTGAGGTACTTGGATTTCTGTATGGCTGAAGTGGGTTCCACTTCTGTAGCCATGGTAATCCTGTACAACCCTTTTTTACGAAGGTATCGAGTCATTTGGTCCTTCCATTTGTGATAGTTGTATGGTGTTAGGATCGATGCTTTGGGAAACTCCATTTTTCTATCGATCTTCGATTTCCAAGTTGTAATACCTGCAAAATAAAGTACTAGTGCACCTTTTATCTAGCAACATGTGGCCTATAATACAATGTAAATGTGTTAGAAAACCTGCACAGATAAATCTAGCTACTAAAGGTTGAACACACAGCTTTGTAGAGCAAAAACACTAAAAGAAAATCGAAAGAACAAAAGAATGATTCATTAGAAAATAGGTTACAATGCTCATGATATAGCATTACTGGGTGAAGATCCCAAGGTAATGCACCATAGTGGTGATTAATGAGAGGACTCAACATTTTTAGTACAACAATTTCCGGAGAGAACTAGCTAGTTGTGGGGTGAAAGGAGGAGCAAATCAGGGAGTAAATTATGCAGAAGAACTAGCCAGTTGCAGAGTTAAAGAAGGAGAAAATCAGGGATTAAATCATACAGAAGGAATCTTGCATGTAGTCCCATGCTCTAACTAAGTGTCCACATGTAGGTGTGTAGTACCTCCAACATTCGAAAATCCCCCTCGGAAGTAAATTTTCATCTGTGCAGAACGTCATAAAAAAATTACAGAGTGTCGTCAAAGAAATTTTATTATCGGCATTGTATACGAGCAAGTTAAGGAACTCCAAAGAATTTAGCGTGGAAACAGCTACAATTAAAGAATATACATGCACCTGTTCGATCATAGTTATCTCCATGTCTAATATGTCAACAGAATCGTCAGAAGGGTATCGAGCACATCACCCTCACCAGAGCTACTCTGCTAATGTATCCTAACAATATAGGAAGGGTTTTCGATGACGATTTACCCCCGTGATGGCGTAAAATTTGGAAATGCTAAGTTTAAAGTGAAAAAAATAAAAAATTACCAATCTTGATACATGTTATATGAAAATGAAAATCAAATTCCAAATAATGGTAGCAAATCTAGAAGCTCTTACCCGCAATCTCGTTATCTGTGAAAAAGGAGCAAGTTGAGTAGCGCATAAAAGAGCCTGCCTCGAGGCCTTGACCTTCAAACATTGGAGGACATTTGAGTACTTGAGTCTAAGCTTACATCAAGCAAGCTTGGCAACTAAGATTGGTCAATGAAGGCCAACACTGAGCAAGACCACAGAAGGGGCCATCAATGGATCCAATGGCATAACCATTATCTTTAGAAGCATTGGTTATGAGTTGTGTGGACAAGTACTGGGCTCTTTCAAGGAATGTTTGTGGATCGTCGGAATTTGTTGCGGCACAATAAACATAATTCCCAAGGTCCACATCTTGACTGTAAAAAGTATTATTCTCATAGCAGAGAAGACAACTGTCGAAATGAATCCAAGCACCATTAGCTTTAGGACACAATGCTTTTGCTTCTCCTGCCACTTCATTCACACACTGGGAGCACTCACTAGTGTTCAAATACTTCCGGCAAGATCCGTTTTGCCAGAATCAATTTGCATTGAAGTGGCGAAGCCATCTGCATAGAGATTTAAAAAGAGGGATTGCAAAACATAATTGAGGTAGCATTAATATACATGTGGGGGATGCGTCCTTTGCCCACCAATTTAGAATTGGGATCCTCGGCTGCAACACCGACTGCAATCATGATCACTGCCATTATAAGCAGAAGTGGAAAATGACCAAGTTTTACCATCACTCGAGACAATACCTATAAGGTTTGGGATTGGAACCTAGAGTCATCCTTATATCTCAATAACTTGGAGGACAACTGCATGCCATTGAAATCAAATTTCCTCTCAAGGCAGACTCGAATGAGGGAGATGATCATTTAGAGGGGAAAAAACAATCTTCAAGTAGCATAATTGATTTTTCCTCTGAGATTTTTTCTCTGTTCTTATGGTCAATATTCAGATCTTTGGAGGTTGAGTTGAGATGTGGAAATGATGAAAGTTTTCTTAATAATTAAAAATAAATATGTTTTATGATTTTAAAAGTTAGCAGTGGAACCAGTTGGTCAAAATTGACGGCTTATTGGTTTTTGTGGAAGAAGAAAAAACAATTATTTTAATTTTCACTAGATTAAAAAATAGTTTAGGGGACATATTGTTTTTCTATCTGATTTTTATATGTAGCAATTTTCTTATTTGAATAGCTTATTCAAGAGCTAGTTTCTAGAATATCTGTATATTTTGTGAAATATTGGCCCCTATGTAAGCTCTTTAAGAAATATTGGTCCCTATGTATGATTTTTGTTGTGAGTATGAGCGGGATTAAACTATTCAATATAGTATTTTTTTCTTTCTCCCTACCTCCTTATCCCAAGTACACTTGTGGAATTTACAGAAGTTTTCATCTCAATTTTGTTTGTAAGGCACAAGTTCAAGCAAATACCCCATTCAGTAACCATTTGATATTTCGCTGCATCCAAGTCTTCTTTCTTTTGCACAATATGTCATTAAAAACAACCTTAGGCCATCTTCTCTCTTCGATTTGGTCAAAGTTTTTTAAGTCTTCTTTCTTTTACACAATATGTCATCAAAGACAACCTTTGGCCATCTTCTCTCTTCCATTTGGCCAATTTTTTTTAAATACTTTACAACTAGCACTGTAGCAATTGCTTCAATAGGAGGAGCCCCTATTTCACTTTACGAGATAACATAACGAACTACCCTTCCAATTTTGATTCCTTTTTTGTAATCAAGGGCTTTTGTATTTTCTCAATTTATGTCAACTGCATGTGGGATGTACTACTAGCCCACAATTCACAATGGTAGAGAATCACGAGAATCAAAAGGAGTTTGAGTGGTTTTCCACTCCCATAAAAGCATAAAATATTTTCCTTTCCTTTCTATAGTAGTCCCCGCTTAGATTTTTTTTGAAGTCAACTTTGATGTGTTTGTGATCCTCAACTTGTTCAAGAGTGTTTCAAAGTAGAACTTACACTTCGAGAGTGTTTCCTTCAAAGTAGAATCTACACTCTTTATGTTTTCTTTTGTTAGAGAAAACCACTACTTTTGTTTTGCTAATATTAACTTGCATCCCCACCCTTTTACAAAAAAATTCATGGAAAAGTAAGTGCTCTTGCAAACCAAGAGAAAATTTAGCAATCAAAATAAGCTCTTATAATAAACTTGCACAAATGGATAAAGTCAACCCCTTACAAATTTACCCGAACTTTTCAATATATATATATTTTTTTTAAACAAAAAAGATAAAAGACAATGTGCAACTTTATTTGACTCCAATATTACTTCTAATTCTTTTAAAAATACTTGCTTAAGTTCTAATTTTGACTTTCAAGTATTCATACAATTTATGCACAATATTTACGCATCTAAACTTTGATAATAGACCTACGATAAATATGATTATTAAAGATCTATACGACCAAACTATGAAATTGCAATGGAAGGGAGATTAAGACACGACGTTTATAAAATGTATCTTTTGGTATCAATTTCAGTATTAAGATAAGATAGTGTCAACAATATGGGATAGCTTAGCTTTCGGTTTTATGAAAATCCATTATTTGTATTTATATAAATGTTTATAGGTATTAATTTATAATATTATTTTAAAATATTTTTTATATAATATTTTTTATTATTAAAAGATTAAAAAATATAAAAAGTTAATTTTATTAAAATTAATTTGTATTGTTTTTTGTTTGTCAATGTGTTTGAAAGGATAGTTATAGGTTTATTTTTTAGTTTAAGAATATGAAAGTCTTAAAAAATATGGGGATTATATTTAGTTTATGCCACACTAATATTTAATATAATTGAATTTTTCCCATAGAGTTTTAAATAGGTGACTTTCACAACATGGACTGACTTAGGATTATATCTCATTACCATTTATTCTATGTTCTATGGACTATTATTATTATTATTATTATTAAACATGCATAAAATAAAATATAAATGTAACACTATTTTTAATCATGAAGATTCATTTTCATTTTATTTAAATGATTCAATACAGTTCAAATTGACAGTACTTTTCCGAGAATTAACTTTTGGTCTACTCTCTTTGCGTGCCGTGTGGGCGAGAGCTAACCAGCCTGGCATAGGGCATTAAATCACTGGTTAGCTGCATGCCCTTTAACTTTATAACACACTTTATTATTTTTCATTTATCTCATTATAAATGAAAAATAATAAAGTGTGTTATAAAGTTAAAGAGCATGCAGCTAACCAGTGATTTAATGCCCTATAGCAAGCTGGTTAACTCTTGTCGTGTGAAGTGCACAATGGTTCGACTTTCATGGTTTTTTCCAAGAGTAAATTTCACTTAACTTTCTGACATGTAATGAAACTTTGACACGTATCCAGAGTTCTATAACAAAAACAGCTCTGCCAACTGTGAAACGGACATGGAATTGACGTTCCACTAAGTCAGGTCAGTTTCTCCCCCATTTATCTTATTTTAGTATGTTGAAACCGGCCATTAACTTTCACTATGCTCTCATTGTGTGGGTTTTAACTTTCCCAGTATAATCTCTTTCCGTGTGGTCCACAATGGTTTCACTTTTCTGTTTTTTTCCGAGCATTAACTTTCTCTTTGCGTTGTCGGGTGCACAATGGTTCAACTTTCACTTAATTTTCTTGCTCACCCAGACCTTCTTTCACATTTCCAGAGGTCGATAACATGAACGACACGT
This sequence comes from Pinus taeda, assembly GCA_000404065.3. Taxonomy (NCBI): domain Eukaryota; kingdom Viridiplantae; phylum Streptophyta; class Pinopsida; order Pinales; family Pinaceae; genus Pinus; species Pinus taeda. The sequence continues at coordinate 11,269 of APFE031378713.1, forward strand.
GTGCATCCTGCCAAAAACAAAAGCTGAACATCATGGAATTGACGCTCCACTTAAGTTTCTTGAATGTAATGCAACTTTGACACGTATCCTCCATTGAAGAGGGAAGGAAGATGCTTACCCCGAGCTTTCATGTTTATTTCCCAGAATTAGCTTTTGCGTGTGGGGTGCATAGTGGTTCAGCTTTCATGTCTACTCTCTTTGCGTTTGCGTGTGGGGTCCACAATGGTTTCACTTTCATGTATCTTTTCCGAGAAATAAGTATTGCTCTACTCTCTTTCCGTGCGGGGTGCACAATGGTACAACTTTCATGGTTTTTTACAAAACTGAATTTTCACTTAACTTTGACACGATCCATTCAAGAGGGAAGATGACTTTGGAATCTGATATTGAAATGACTCAATACAGTTCAAATTGATTTTGGAATCTGGTATTGATATGTAGATTGTGTGGTGTAGATATTTAATGGATAGTCAAGCATTCATGAATATATGACTTTCGGGGGCTGCTCGATGCCAAGGAGACTAAGAAATAACATTCATAGAAAGTAAGTTGAAATATGGTTTCGGGCATGGATTCCAATATGGAGAAGGCGTTTCTTTTATTAGGAGAAGGGTTTAGATAAATGGAATGATAATCAAGTCTAAGGGCCGGTTTAGATAAATGGAATGATAATCAAGTCTAAGGGCCCGAATGGGGAAGATTCCTTGAGTTGGTAACGGTCAATATGTGCGCAGAAACTATGAAAATTCGTTTTGGACCTCACAATTCGTTTTGGACCCCACAGCAAACGGCAAGCCATATTTCTCATGCCATCCGGTCATAAATGAATGGCAGTTGATTTTGCTGAGACTGAAATTGAACTGTGGGCATATATATCCATCGTTCATTTATGACCCAATAACATGGGATTTATTGACGGCCACATACTTTACGTTAGACCTACGAATTCCCTCCGTGCGACATTAAGTGAGTCGGACAAATAGAGCATACGTACTGCATCCCTGGAAAATGCATTTAAAAATGGTTATAATGTGCTGAACTGTACTTTGGAATCTGATATTGAAATGATTCAATACAGTTCAATTTGATTTTGGAATCTGGTATTGAAATGGTGCGTGGGGCAGTTGTTTGATTGTTGTCGTCCATGAAAGGACTTAGCACTAACGTCGATACCAGTGAAATCAAATTTAGATTCTAATGTTAATATGACGCCCGATATATGACGTCTTAAGCAACACTCAAATGAAGAGTCACAGCCAGTCATGTAGTCCATCCATTTTATGTAGAAAAGAATAGAAATAACATAACCATTGGTGGGTTCTTGCCCAGAAAAGCATGGCTATACTATTCCACAAAAACCTATTTGACTCACCAAATATTAAAATTATTTTAAATATTTATCACACTACGAACTTTATTTATAACTTAAATCAATAAACCTACAATTACACACTTATCTCAAAAAAATTTCAAACATAATTAAAAAATATTCAAAAATATCAAGACCTCTTTGTTTTATTAAATCAAATTATATCTTTATATATATAATTTTTAATAGTTATTTTTCATATTTTTTTGTTTTTTAAATGAAATTATAATATATATATATATATATATATATATATATATATATATATAGAATATATATATATATATAATTTTAATAGTTAATTTTTATCATGTTTATTTCTTTAGACAACTTTTTCCATACTTGAACAATATGTAAACAATGTAGGAAAATATGATTGTTGTTTTTAGTATCTCTTTTACAAATAGAAGATATACTCGACCCATGCCATTTCCTTTTCTGTAGGTTCTCCCGGATCAGATTCTTATTGTGGAAGACTAGCCATAAGAAGATGATGATTTTATTTGGATTTTTGTTTTCCAAAAGGCATAAGGGAAATGGAGTTCTGCTTGCAATGTCAACATCTTGGAAAGAGTAGAATACGTATCGGCAACAATGATATTGTTAGTTGTAATCTTTCCTTTCCAAGTGATTGAGTCGCAGGAGCCTGTATAACAAATGCCAATGTGTTTGATAACAACAATAATTTTGTTCCATTCCAGAGCCATATGGCCATTAAGACCAAGGGAGTGAGCTTCTTTCCAAATGGGTAGTGGACCTTGCCAATCACTTATGGCTTGACCCAAGAAGTAAATGCCCTGTCCATTTAGGTGATTTTTGATGTTCTCATGGATAGAGCATTCTTCCCTAGCACCAAGGATAGGGTCGACAGTAATGAGGATACAATGCCTAGTTTGAAATTTCCATGCAAGTTGTCGAAAGTAAATTTTATCCATTTTCTAGAAGCTTTTCCAAATGACATATCCCTGCTTGATGCATGTGGGGGCCATTTCTATACCAAAACCTGGAATTTTTATCTTTGAGGTATTTGTGCTGTATGATTTTACTCCAAGTACCACCCCAAAAAGGCCCCTCCATCAAGATTTCATCAACAATGTTCCACCAAATCTACAAAGGTCCATAATCCCCCATCCACCCAATTCCTTAGGGAGAGTAATGTTGCATAGCTTGGTCAGATGATATTTTTTCTTTTCATGGTTCCCTCCCCAAATGAAGTTTGTTGTTAGGCAGTTTAATTCATTAACAATGGATGCAGGGATGAGATATAGATGAGCCTAATAAACTCCCATTTGTGCTAAAACGTCTTGGGTGAGGACGAATCGCCCCCCCAATGAAAGGCTTCTGAACTCCCACCCAAATATCCTTTTGACGAAACAGTCTATAATCCATTGCCAATCAATGGTTTTGTAAGAACAAGGTTTTATGCGATATCCTAGGTATTTCATTCCTTTTTGAACTGACATTGCCTTGATGCCAAATAAACCTTCTATATATGTTATAATCTCCATGGCACAAATTCCATGATATATTACATATTTTCTATTATTTATGTGAAATCCTGTAGCATTTGCGAATTTGTTGAAAATATTAAAGAGACATAACCAGGAAAAGTGACAGAGCATACCCAGGATAAGAATATCATCAACAAAAAGGTTGTGGGAGATGCTGATGTTGCTTCCCATCTTCAGTGGCCAAAAATGTTCCTCCATAACCGCTCTTTTTATGTGCAGACTTAGGCTATCGATCTCTAGAATGAAGAGAAGGGGGGAGAGTGAGCATCCCTACCGCAAGCCTCGAGTAGCCGGAAAATATTTTGTTGGATAACCATTTATTATGACAACATAATTTACATTGTCCGCACATGCCATTATCCAATCTATACATCTAGGTCTTAGTCCAATTTTGATGAGGACGCACCTAAGGAATCCCCAATCCAGGCAGTCTTATGCCTTCCTTAGGTCAATTTGGAAAATTGCTGCATGTATATTCTTGGTGTGGATCATATGCATACTCACCGCCGTGTTTGCAACAACATTGTGGATGACCCTATCCTCGAGAAAACCATGTTTTTCTAGAGAGATATATCACGAAAGAGTATTTAGCATTCTACTTGCAATAGTCTTTGAAATGATTTGGTATATAATATTTCACAGGGAAATAGGCCTGAATTTCGAGAAACCTTTTTCATTGATTTTCTTTGGAATGAGGGTGATATATGTAGAAGTGATATGCCTATGTATATAGCCCATGGACCTAGATTCTTCCACCATGCTCAGAAGATCTTTTTTGATAATTTCAAAAAAATAAGTAAAGTGTTCTATCGTCCATCCATCAGGACCTAGGTTTTTATCACTCTTAAAATATTTTAGCACATTTAGAAGTTTTTTGTTTGTGACTTCCTTGTAGAAATCATCATTCTATTCATCCTTGTACATAGTGGGATAAGGCTCTATCCCCCAAATTAGATCCTCTGCCAACATATTGTCATTTTTGTCATATGCCTTTTGAAAGTAATGTACAACAACATTACAAATTAATTCTTGCGTTTGATGAATTTGGTCATCCTCATCCATAATCTCCCGGATGGAGTTTATGTTGCAATGTTTATTTGCATACCCGTGAAAGAATTTGGTGTTACGATCGACTTCCTTTATCTAGGTTGCCCTCCTTTTCAATATCCAGGTAGATTCCTCTATAGAAAGAATGTTTGTCAGGCCCCTATACTACTAGTGTAACCCCTTATTGTTATTAGTGCAACCCCCTTATTATATTGTTGTACCCATGTAGTCCCCATATTGTTACTATTGTGCCCCATAGAAGCCCACTATTGTTATTATTGTGCCCTTACATTATTATTCTTATGTTGGGTCTGATTATATTATGACCCCTTAGACTCCTATATATAGAAAGGAGGTATTTTCATTCGTATCATCCAAGAATTGTTCATTTTTGTAATGTAATGGAGGTTTCCCCCTCAAAGAGGCTGAATTCTAAGGCATTCAACTATCTTTTCTATCTTTTTGTGAGCTAGTTTCATAACATTTGGTGTCAAAGCTTTGGATTCTAGGGTTTCGCTGCTCCAAATAGGTCATCGTGGAATTTTCGCTATAGATCTTTTTCTGTGATGTTTCAGAAGCGAAAAAAAAAACCCATTTGAGACGAAATCGTGTTGAACCTCAAGTCTAAATTTCAGAGATTTTCACGCTGTATTTGCGGAGATATGATCTGAGGAAGTTGGTCATTTTGTAGATTCCTGAATTACATTCCAAATAGGTGACCTTGGGAAAATCGTCATAAATTTTGTTTTGAGCATCAGATTGAAATTTCGTAAGTTACAGAAAAAGGATGGACTGTAGTTTCCTATGTATATTTTTTAGACCCGAAGGTCAAAACAGTGGCACATAGCACTTCGTACAAGTTTTCTCTTTTGAAAAGGTATATAATCAGGTCATCTTGGGAGATTTTGCATAACTCTTTCTTGGAGAATTTAATTTCAATCAGACTGGTGGCATTGGAAAGAGGACATAGAGGGCTACTGCAGATCGCAATTTCAAAATTGAAAGATCTGAAATTACAGAGATACACCATATTCAATATCGAGTGCCTACAAAGTGAAAATAAGGTGTGTATTTTTTTAATATTTGCATAAGCTTGGTTTGAAAAATTAGTTTGAAGGAATTCAAAGGGAATAGTGAAGAATTATTATCAGTAATTGATGCCCTGAAGAAAGAAAATGGAAACACCTATTAAACAACCTAAAAGCTCCACCATGACTCATGAAGAAGAGGAAGAAATGCTACATGATATATCAAAATTACAAGACCAAGTGCAGCAAATGTCACTCTCACAAAAGCTAACATAAGCTAAGATAAATGGCGTGGAATCTAAGATAAAGGGCGTGGAAGCTAAGATGAATGGCGTGGAAGCAAAGATGAATGGCATGGACGCTAAGATGAATGGTGTGGAAACTAATATCAATGGCATGGAAGTTAAGATGAATGGCATGGACGCTAAGATGGATGGCATGGATGATAAGATGGAAAAATTGAAGATAAATTTGAATAAGTTGCTACAAGAAATGGTCACTAATGGTGAAAAAGTAGTAAATGAAACTCATCATGAGAACAAAAGAAATATTAATCATGATTTCATAGACTCTAATGTTGGATCAAAGACCCGCCATATTCCAAAAATCGATATGAGGAAGTTTCACGGCAAGGATCTTGAAAAATGGATACTACAAATGGAGCAATTTTTTGATCTCAATAATGTGAAAAACACACAAAAGGTACATATTGCAACTTTATATTTGGAACCAAATCAGTTTGTATGGTATCAATGGCTTTGCTCTCGTAACCAAATTATCACTTGGGTAATTTTTACGGAAGAAATGACAACACATTATGAGGATACAAAAAGAAACCCCTTCTTTAGCCAATTGATAAATCTAAAACAAAAGGGTTCAATGGAAGAGCCCATTGAGGACTTTCAAAAATTGAATAGAAGGGTAAATTATATTCCAGAGAAGCAAAGGATTGATGTCTTCATAGGGAATTTAAAGGATAACGTTCAAAATGAGGTTCATTTTCGGGAATGTGATTCGTTGGAGGAGGCATTTGAGTTGGCAAGAAAAATTGAAAACGAAATTATGGAAATAAGGAATTCTACCCGTCACAACTATAAACATGGAAATCTTGTTTCTCCTAGCCTTCCACAACCTACAAGGGTGACACCACAACATTTGGAAGAAAAAAAAGAAAAATGGCTTTGTTACAATTGTGATAGCAAATGCACTAAAGGTCATAAGTGTGCTAAGAATAAATTATTTTTCATAGATTATGAAGAGGAGGAAGAAAAGGATCAAGAAACATTGAAAGAAGAGGATATACACTAGGAACCAACCCCAAAGAAAGAAGAAATGAATTCGACCATATCTTGTAAAGCATTGGCAAGAATTACCACTCAAACTCTCAAGATAGAAGGACATATCAACAAGAAAAGCGTTTAAGAAGTGAAAGATCAAATCCAGAAAGAAGAAATGAATCCAGCCATATCTTGTAATGCATTGGCCAGAATTACCACTCCTCAAACTATCAAGATAGAAGGACACATATCAAGAAGAAAAATGTTCAAGAAATGAAAGATCACATCGAGCATCAAGAAATGGATCAACCATATCTTCTAAAAGCATTGGAAGAAATTACCACTCCTCAAACTCTAAATATAGAAGGACATATCAAAGAAGAAAAAGGTTCAAGCAATGAAAGATCACATCGAGCATCAACAACAAGTTCTCCAACTTTTAAAGGATAACGCCACTTTGGTACAGAATCGAATGAAACAACAGGTAGATCAACAAAGCGGTGAAAAATGTTTTGATGTAGGTGATTGGGAAATTTTACGGCTACATCTCAAGCAAGCTATTTATTGAGAAGGAAATTTTGGAAATACTACATGCACTTAAGAAATGGCGACCTTACCCAATGGAAGGCACTTCAAGGTAAAAATGGATCATGATAGTCTTAAATACTTTTTAGAAAAAATATTATCTTTAGAAGAACAGAAAAATGGGTCACAAATATGTTGGGTTATGACTTTGACATCATCTATAGAAAAGGGAAGCAAAATTTAGATGCAGATGCACTCTCAAGAAAGGATGAGGATGTGGAAGCATTGTTTTTTGTTATTTATTTTAACCAACTAGATTGGATAAATGAAGCAAGGGATGAATGGAAGAAGGACGAAGAAGTGTGGACACTCATTCAAAAGTTGTAGAAGATCCCAATTCAAACAATATTTCTAGAACTTGAAGAGGAAGCAAAAATCATATTGGAACCTCGAGCAGTCACAGAAACAAAAACCCGACAACTACGAAATCGATCAATTTTAGAGTATCACATCAAGTGGAAGAACTTACCCACTGAAGATTCCACATGGGAGGACAAGAATTTCATACAGAAGCATCAAGAACTACTCAAGCGTTGAGGAAAAGAGTTTTTGAAGGAGAGGGACATGTTAGGCCCCTATACTACTGGTGTAACCCCTTATTGTTATTAGTACAAACTTCTTATTATATTGTTGTACCCATGTAGTACCCATATTATTACTATTGTGCCCCATAGAATCCCACTATTTTTATGTCAGTACTGATTATATTATGACCCCTTAGACTCCTATGTATAGAAAGGAGGTCTTGTCATTTGTATCATCCAAGAATTGTTCATTTGTGTAAAGTAAAGGAGGTTTCCCCCTTGAAGAGGCTGAATTATAAGGCATTCAACTATCTTTTCTATCTTTTTGTGAGCTGGTTTCAGAACAATGTTTTTCTTGCAAAGTTCAAGTTCATGTATTCGAAGCCAAATTCTCGCAGGGAGACAGTGGGAGGACATTTTAGGTAGGATCCAATCCATTTCATTTTGAATATCAATGAGTTATTTCTTAAGGTCCTTATGCTTCTATTTCTTCCAGAGCTTGACATTCCTAGGAACAGAGTCGAATTTGTCAAGGAGATTAATCATGGGGAACGTATCCGGAAGAGTTTGTCGACCCCAGGTCTCTAGAACTAACTTATTAAAATCTAGATATTCTAAGCAGGATTGGTTGAATTTGAAAGGAATGCCCATACGGATGCCTATTTTCCTACATTGTAGCGAGATAGGCCCGTGGTCAGAAATGAAGTTACCGATGGTTTCAACGTGAACATCCCCAAGTCACGCGAACAATAGTTCATGGATAAGGAAGAGATCGAGTCTCTTGGCCACATATGTCATTCTAGAATGACCATTATCCCATTTTGGAGCAATTTTTGCTGGGCATATGTCTACAAATTTATGCATGAGGATAACATCTCGAATCAATCCGGCCAAAGGGTTTATTTTCCTGCAGCAGCCCCATACATCATCGTGACTTATGGTACAGTTCATGCCTCCTGCAATGATAAGAGAAACCAATTCCATCATTCGAGAGGAAAAAGACGAGCCCAAAAAATGAATCTGTCTTTCTAGGGGGCATAAGCATTGAGAATGTGAACATGGCGAGATATTTTGTGAAAGCCGACTTCTAGCAGAATACCTGAAAGACACCAGAAGGCCTTTACAGAGACCCAAGAAGGATCCCATAAGGCCACCAAAACCCCAGAGGGACCCATAGATGCAGTTGCAGGAATGTGCTAGTTCGGAAACATTTTCTAAAAGTATAGAATAACCTATGTGACACTATGTATAGATTACTGTATGAGAATGAGATATGGGTGAAGGGAGAAAAGTAGGTTTTTGAGAGCTAAATATTTTGGTCCAACCCCTAGACCTCGAATGTTTAGGGATATGATGCGAGTCATGTGAGCAGATAATCGGGTTGCCATGCTCTAAGGGCCCCAGAGGAAGAAAAGTCTGCAATTAGAACATCAACAAGGAAACAGACCATTGGAGAAGTAGATGAAATATTCTTGTTTCATCCCTGGAAATGTCGGCTACCTCGATTTTTCTTCCAACAGACAGTAATGTTACCCATCGAGGTAGGGCTGATGTGTGGGGAGGTAGAGTCCCTAGGCTTATGGATAATGAGAGAATGTAGCTCTAGGGTCTTTTTTTGTAAAAGGAATTCTAGGTCACTTCTGACATAATTTGTTGGGGTTGCAGTAGGTGATTTGGGGGGATTTTGACACTAAGGGAGGGGCCTTTATCCTTGGATTTTCGATGAGGTGGAATAGGGGAGGGTATATATGTGACATGCGATGTGGATGGAATGTTATGATACAGGTGTGAAAGCGGAAAAGGGGTTGGAAGGTCCTGACAGGGGGTAGGATCCAGAGGAGGGAGGAAATTAAAGTGAGTAGGACTGCTAGGTAATGGAAAGTCCAACTTATCAAAAATATTTGGGGAGGATGGAATGGAGATTGGAGATGTTACGAGAGAACCAAAAGCAAGTGGGTGATGTGAACTGTTTTCGAGACATACTTGGATGAGGCATATTCTGATTCTATGAATTAAACCTCTAACCCTTTATGCTTAGACATTCCCTATCTGAGTTGGACAATATGGAGGAATTATAGTATTTCCATCCATGTAGGTGACATGCAAGTCGAAGTGGACATTGTTCATGCAGGTGCCCTATTCAACGATAGAAAGAACATAAGAAAGGAACTCCCCGGTAATCCAGCCTTTGATGGAGATTAATATCCTCCTAATGTAGTTTGATGTGATCAAGAAATCCTCCATTATATTCCTTTTCAATGAGAATCCAAGCGACTCTCTTATCCTATGCACCAAGGCACCTCAAGTCCACATAGACAAATTCTTCAATGGCATTTCCTATGTCCATTAGAGCCTATTTGGTGCATAGGTTAATAGGTAGACTGGGTAATTTAACCCATATCAATTTATTGATAGGAGTATTGTGCAGGGGATTATATCTTATGTACCAATTACGCAAGGCCAGAAAGCTTTTTCCATGAACCCATGGAATGGAATTGATTTTCTCTAAGTCCTCTTGACTTAGAAAGTGAAAACTATACTAGCCTTTCATTAATATGACCATAGCAGGTAGGTGGTGGGCTCCATTATTGCATCAATAATGCTACAACTCCTGGAACTCCCTTCTTTAATTTTATCAACCCGGTAGTTCATAACAAACTTGGAAGCGACGGTGTTGTATGCACAAGTACTAGTTCTTGTCGCAACTGTCACTTGGTCAGCTGGCACAAGTCCGCTAGGAGCTTAAGCCAACTTATATGAGATCTTAGAAGAAGCTTTTTAATTGATGGACGAAATCTAACTCGAAGGAAGCTAATCTAATTGTGAAAAGAGATTGAAAAACTGAAGGAAAACGCAAACCCTAGCAAACCCTAATTCTAGCAGCTAGTCCTACGGATGTAAAGGAGAGAATGAAAACTACTGAAAGGGATGCCATTACTTCTATGATGGTAAAATAAATGTGTCTAGACTACCTCTATCTGAAGAAAATATCTTTTTGTATTTTTGAATAAGTTGTTAGAATTATCATGCATGTGCTTTTAACAGTTTTTGACTGTGCAAAGGTGGATTGGCGAGAAGAAATGCTTGGAGGAGGTTGCGAAGGTTCGAAGAGGGCCTAAGGGGTCCCTAACACCCTTCCATAGAGTTTCACAAAGTTTGGCTATCAAGAAACCTCATTCGTGAGCTTCTACAGGAAGTCTGCAGGGGTTCTACAGTATGTTTAGGAATTTCTACAGGATGTTCTGTAATTTTTCTACAGGATGTTCAAAAATGGGATTTTGGAGCATGGATGGAGGGAAAAAGATGGAGGAATGGGTATGGAGGTAGGATAGGGGTCTGAAGTGGCCCAGGGACTAGTGGATGGAGCTAAGGAATGGTGAGGATGGCTCGATTTGTTCAACGGAGAGTGAAGCAATATTGCACAAAAATTAGGGTTATGTGACCATATGTGGCAAACGTGAGGTAATTATTCTAATTAGAGGGTGGAGTGGATGCTTATGATGGAGAATAAGCAGGTGAAGGAGTGGTACAGGTGCTTTGCAAGTCATTTTTACAATCTAAACCAACAAAGACTTGTAAATTCAAAGACCTAGTTACGTTGACCTAATTTTCTAGTTGTCAGTAAAGAGAATGAACATAAGTGTGACCTACAATGAAACCATGTATTTTAACTCATGCAACTAAGAAAATGAAAGTCTGAACTTGTAACCAACTTCTACACATGAAAATCAAACACTAGTGATTGCATGGCAAAGCAAAATCAATGTTTTCGTGGGCAACAAAGTCATCCTAGTCACAACTCTTGATCCCACTGAGGGAGAGGTGAAACCATAGATGTTTGATGGCCCTTTTCTTGAAGCTTTTTTTTTAAACAACCTATCATATAAATATGAGCATGAAAATCTATTTACTCATCAAAAACAACCTAAATAATGAAACAAGATTTAAATCTAAATAACATATGTTATTCTAAGAATGCAACAAAGACACATGAAAGTAAACAAAGGAGGTACTGGACGCTTGAGATGGGCCCAACCCCAAGAGCTACAACCTCCTAAGAGAGATTTAGAGCTGGTGCAAATCTGGATTCATCTTATTGAGCAAGAAATGTTACATTCCAAAAACTGTCCACATGGAGAAATTGAAAAAGGGTTGAAAGCAAAGCTAAACTACTGCCTAAAAATCGAACTACAAAATGACTATAAAGTGACTAACTACTGGCTATAAAATGGCTAACCAAAATGACCAACTGAAATGAGGCCCTAAGCCCTCTTATTTATACAAATTTAGGACCCCAACAGTCCTCCTAAACTTTAGGGACTCGGCTGCCCAAAACTTGTAGTTAACAGCAATCCTACTTGACTTGCTGTGCTGCCCTTGTGATAATTGATTTGGTGGCCCTTGAACTCTGAGTTGATGGTGGAGAATTCGAGGTAAGGGCCCATAAATTAATGGGACACCTTCCTACAAATCCTCTCCCTTGTTCTCCCATGAATTTGGCTGCCAAGTGCTTATTAAAACCCTCAATTTTGTCTCCAAGTTGACCAAAAAGGCTACACAAAGCACACATTAGACTTGTTGGCATAATGACTAACCCAATTCACTCTATTAGCATAAATATAATAAAAAGCATGCAATAAACTAATGATAATGGTGGATTAAGTTAAATTAGGAGGTTGAATGAGCCCATATAATTATCCATTTTTAGGGCTCTTCATCACCCCCTAGTGAAAGTGTTGCTCATCCTCTGAGCAACCAATCTATCTCCTCATCTTTGATGGCCTTGGTGGCCTCCCTTTGATGCCAAGCTGCTGAAGTTATGTCCTCTTCTCTGTCATGAAACCATGCTTTTCTCTCTCCTTCTTCCCACTACCTGCCCCTTTTCCCAGAGAATTCTCAGCTTTGGTATGATTGTGCAAGTATATTCAATCATATGAAAGGAGATGAAACCAGTGGAGGATGGAAGAAAAGAGTGGTTGCATGCCTCCTCAATAGACTTCAAGCTTCAAATCCCTCTCCATAATCGATTGTGGCCTTCCCAAAGGCTCTACAGGATTTTTATGGTAGAAATACAGAACTTCTTGTAGAAAGTCGTGTAGCTTCCTGTAGAAAGTCCTGTAGTGCCCGTTTTTTGGATTCCTGTAGAACAGTTTTCTGTCTTCCTGTAGAAACAGTTTTCCTTGATTTGGCTTGCTTAGCTGGGGGTGCCTTCTCTTTGACTTGTGTTTTGGTTTCCTTGGGTGTGCCCTTACTTGTTTGGACATTTTCAGTCCTCTCTGCCCCAACTTGCTCCTTCTCCTCACTGCTGGATGAAGTGAATTCTTCGGCCAGAGTCCGGATATCATCACCCTTGGACATTTTGCAGAAAATATCCCTGGAAATAGGGACAGTATAAGTATGGAGGGATTATTCTACAGGGAGTTTGATAAGCCCATGATGAGCCAACTGGTCTGGTGTCCCCTCCTTCAGTTTTGTGCCACATTCAATCAATGACTATAGGAGGAAGTATGGGATGCTCAATTTTTGTTTTGAGGGCAAATCCACCTTATGCCTGAGCTCAGTTAACAAGCGGAAGGGATAACCATACACAATACTAAATCGCCCCTCACAGGTAATATATTTCATAATTTGAAGGCTGACCTCACTCCAAAATGGCTGTAGGCTAGCTCTACGGACCCCATTTTTATCCTTTGAAAAATGTTGTTCTGGTAGGAAGAATTCCTTTTTGGCTTTTTGGCCCAACTTCCTTTCCTCTTTCTCCTAGGGCATCCCCAATGGCAAATCAGTGACCCGGCTATTGAGTTGTGGGGTGAGTTTCAAGGTCAATCCCCTGAAATTTACAGTTGCTAATGTTTTTTGATTTGGGCTATATGAACTTAAGGAACTCCTCTGTGATTTCATCATCATGACCTTGAATTTTATCACAGAAGGTCATCCACTTTGCATAGGTAAACAGGTCTACCAGCTCAGGAGTTTCTCTCAACTTCTAGGAATCTGAGGGTTCCTTTCTGATAAACCCTCCAGGCATGGTGAGAATACCCTGTTTTCGGCTTGAGCTCTGGTTAGAATGGAAATTCAGATGTGGTTTTCCTCCTTGGTTCTTAGGACAGGGTTTCTTAGTTGTGTGTGTCTCCCCTTTCACCAATTCCGGGGTTATAGTACTGCTGTCACCCAAAACTCGACTGGTCAAAAGGAATTAAGCTCTCACAGATAGAGTGTAGAGATAATTTTCACACCAACCATGTAATAGTCGCTAAAAAAAATTGGTTATGTCATTATAATGGGGAGAGTTTTTTAATAGGAATCATGGGGGTGAATACAACGCAACATCATTCAAAAGAAATTATGTGTATTAGAGTATGGCTCGATTTTTTCAAGGGAGAGTGAAGCAATGTTGCACAAAACTTAGGGTTATGTGAGCAAATGTGGAAAATGTGAGGCAAGGATTCTAAGTAGAGGGTGGATTCGATGATTCTGATGGAGAATAAGCAGGTGAAGGAGTGGTACAGGTGCTCTGCAAGTCGTTTTTCCAATCTGAACCAACAAAGACTTGTAAATTCAAAGACCTAGTTACGTTGACCTAATTTGTTAATTGTCAATAAAGAGAATGAACAGAAGTGTGACCTACAATGAAACCATGTATTTTAACTCATGCAACTAAGAAAACGAAAGTCTAAACTTGTAACCAACTTCTACACATGAAAATCAAACACTAGTGATTGCATGGCAAAGCAAAATCAGTATTTTTGTGGGCAGCAAAGTCATCCTAGTCACAGCTCCTAATCCCACTGAGGGAGAGGTGAAACCATAGATGTTTGATGGCCCTTTTCTTGAATCTTTTTCTGTTAACAACCTATCAACTAAATCTGAGCATGAAAATCTATTTTACTCATCAAAACAACCTAAATAACGAAACAAGATTTAAATCTAAATAGCAGATTTTATTCTAAGAATGCAACAAAGACACATGAAAGTAAACAAAGGAGGTACTAGACGCTTGAGATGGGCCAAACCCCAAGAGCTACAGCCTCCTAAGAGAGCTTTAGAGCTGGTGCAAATCTAGATTCATCTTTATTGAGCAAGAAATGTTACATTCCAAAAACTGTCCACAAGGAGAACTTGAAAATGTGTTGAAAGTAAAGCTAATCTACTGCCTAAAAATCGAACTACAAAATGACTATAAAGTGACTAACTACTGGCTATAAAATGGCTAACCAAAATGACCAACTGAAATGAGGCCCTAAGCCCTCTTATTTATACAAATTGAGGACCCCAACAGTACTAAACGTTAGGGACTCGGCTGCCCAAAACTTGTAGTTAACAGTAGTCGTACTTGACTTGTTGGGCTGCCCTTGTGATAATTGATTTGGTGTCCCTTGAAATCTGCGCTGATGGTGGAGAATTCGAGGTAAGGGCCCATAAATGAAGTGGACACCTTCCTACAAATCCTCTCCCTTGTTCTCCCACGAATTTGGCTGCCAAGTGCTCATTAAAACCTTCAATTTTGTTTCCAAGTTGACCAAAAGGGCTACACAAAGCCACATTAGACTTGTTGGCATAATGACTAACCCAATTCACTCTATTAGCATAAATATAATAAAAAACATGCAATAAACTAATGAGAATGGTGGATTAAGTCAAATTAGGAGGTTGAATGAGCCCATATAATTATCCACTTTTGGGGCTCATCAGCAGGTACCCGAGCATAGTTTTCCACTTCTTTCCTAACCAATTCTGCATCTGAAAGTCCTCCATTGCCAGGAAATAGCATCAACCAACAAGAGCTAGCTTTTGTAAGATGTTTATGCGGTCTATTAGGGTGACAATATCTAAAGCTATAAGTGGAGCTGTTGGAGTGGTTTTTATAGATTGATGCTTATGATGACGTTCATGGAATGCATGTCTGCCACCCTGCAATGAATGCAACGATAAATCAACAACTGGCACCCGATCATCCCCAAGTGTAGTACGCCATGCATCCAATGAGTGTGGGCCCATGTGAAGTGATTTTGCTTCCATGGTGGCTTGTATAAGAGTCAAGTTGGAGGACACGTCAGAGTCAACATCCATCCAGGGTGGAAATGCGAGGGAGGGGAGGCATATGGAGTTGTCAGTCTGTCAAAGAGAAAAAAAGTGATAGGATGGATATTAAATTAGACAGGTCTAAATGATCTAAGAGAATTTTAGATTGCGTTGGGAAGGAAAATCTACATAAACGAGGAGATAGAGGGTGTGTGTGAGATTAATTTTCGCATACCATGGGAAAATGACACTGTTGTTTGGACAATCCAAATCAGGAAACAAGGCGCATGTACTGATAGAAGGAATATCAACTAGATATGGAAAGTAGTGAGGTTAGAGAATGCATGGGAAAGCATACAAGTGATGTGTTTTCATTTACGAGGTGAGGTGTCCGTAGACACATGCTCTAGCTATAATGCCAAAAATTACTGATGATGACCTGAGAGTGTTGTTCCGACAGTCGGAAAAACCAAGGTGAGACCAGAGCATGAACAAAGAGTAAAAACAGTTATGTAATGTCCCTAAATCTTATGCCTTAAAAATGGGAGAGTCGTTGGATTCAATAATCAGTGAAATGGGTATGAAGAGATTTTGGTTTTCAACATAGTACCCGGACAAAGGCTTAAGGATCCCCCTAGAAATGAAGAAACAAACCAGAAAGTGCTTTCTAAGGTTTTCCAAATTAACCAAATTAAAACTTATGAAATTCAAAGATTTAAAATACAACACAGCAGCAGTAACATCCCATACATTTAAACCATAATTTGCATATTCAAAACCTAAAGTCAATGCAAGGTCGAGAGATGACGATAATTTCAGAAAATTGAGGCCAAAGGGGATGAGTTTTGGATAGCCACTAAGAAGAAATAACTGAGTAAGTATTTTAAATGGCCCCAAAACAAGACGACATATGGAAATGTAAAGTGCTTTTAACCTGGAAGGTGATTAACAGAACCAGAAGAAAAACATTTGCATGTTTGTTCACCTATATTTTTTGTTTTGGAGTGGAATTTAGGCATACCTGCTGATTTTTCCCAAGAGAATTTGTGGTTGCAGCAGTCATTCGCCATAGAAGCGAAAACAATTACTTTACCTTTCATTCACCACAAAAGGGAATAGGAACGCAGCAAGTCAAGAAAAATTACCATCATGAATTGCATTTTCCAGTTGATAGGAAGAAAGAAACATAGACAAGGGGCACCATCTAACAAGGGGGTTGGTCCTCCAGAGTAACCGGCTAGTTTTTGAAGCTGAAAAAAACGAAACCCTCATAGAGGACACTGTAATCCCAGTGGTTAGGCGACCTAAAAACCTTTCCTGGACAAGGTGCCATCAAAACCGCCTCTATCCATATCATCATTTTCTCACCTAGATATGTTGCGTCTCACCATGTCAGGGGAGACTGACTTAATGGACAACAATACTATGTGCAACGGCACCAATGGCTTTGAAAAAAGTAATAAGACCACCGATGGTGAATCAATTATATAGAATGCCTTCGATTATTCTTCAACCAGTCGCTCTCAATAGGCTTTCAACATAACAGAAATTTTTGACCGAGTGGAACATGAAGTACCTGGAGCAGAGAAACAAGCAAATTTAGGACCAGCAGGCAATCATGGAGCTGCAAAACATTTCAGAGCATCGCCAAGCTGCTCAAAGAAGAAGGGTTGAGGTCACATCTTTGGAGCAAGAAATCAATGAGGATAGGGAGGCCAACCTTGAGAGGGTCAACATGCATTTGGAGAGGCTACTAGACAAGGCTGACAAGGACCTTTCTCTGTTGAGAGACATGCCATTTCACTACGGGGCACAAAACATGAGCGCCAAGGCCCGAATAAAGAGTTTAAAGGAAAAATCGAGGAAAGCAACAAGGAGGGCAAAGAAGGAAAAAGAGCAAGATTGGATTAGAATCTTGGCTGAGGCTTCCTTGGCTCAGTATAACACCCCATAGAGAACCTCGAGCCCAAATTTCAAGAAATTTGTGGAAATTTTGGTCACATGGAAAATTTTTGGGCAAAAAACAGGGATTTTCTCCGTGTGCGTTGTGCCACTGACGTGACCCTAAAATTCTAGAGCTCCAAATGAGGAATCGCTTGCATTTTTGGATTCAACATGGAAAATAATGACTACTGGTGTCTGGACAAGAAATTTGGACAAGATCTGAGCTTCTTGAGGTCAAAAACACCCAAAAAATGGCCTCTCTGCCACTTTTTTGACACACAAAAAGCAGTCTTGGGAGAATGGATATTTGGAGGGGAAAATGAGCACCAAATTCAAAAATTCCAGTTGGGTTAGAAAGTAGATAGGACAGGATTTTCAACAAGCCCACTTAGAAAAATTTTGGACACATGAAAGTGCCCCAAAACAGGCCTCAAAGTGGCATGGTGCATAGATAAATTTGCGTGGCACATAGAGGAAAAACTGCCAATTTGCTCTTGTTTCGCGAAATTTCGGTTCGCGACTTCTCCAAGTGGGCCCGATCATCTACACTTCGGTTTTTTGGCTCCAAAGGTAGCATTTAAAGTGCTTTTTCACCAGATTGGCATCTATCTAAGTGTCAAAGGAAGGCAAAGGGTCACCCCGGCCAAATGTCATGTTTGTGAGCGTTGCACCTGTAGCTAATGGTTGGCTCTCCATCTCCATTTTGTAATGATTCGAGTAACTCCCCAACCCTTGGGTGTTATATCTCTTCCTCACACATTCTATATATTCTATGGAAGCTATTTGCAAAGGGTTGGTTAGCTTGTAACTTCTGAGAGACTGTGGGAAAGAAACTCTGTTTCTTCACTGAGTATTTTTTACAGAGAATTAATGAAAGGAAGCAACTTTGTTTCATGAGATTCTTGTGGTTGTGAGTGTAGCAAATATGTTTCTTATGTTTTCATATGTATTTTGTTATGTTTCATAATTCAATTCATGCTCACTTCCAGTGAAATTTTCTGAGTGAGATTAGGTAGAATTCAATTTTATTGCTCTGCTTGTGGGAAAATTTCATGTTCAGTGTTATTCTTCTGTTGAAAAGGATTCATGTGACTATGCCTTTTTCACTTTCTTTAGCAATCTTTTCATTCCACGTTACCTCTAACTAAAATTGCTACACTTTCCGCCTGCCTTACCTCACGGAATAATCTGTGTCTTCATATTACATTCTCTGTTCTTAGCTGATCGTTGGTCCCATACCATCCCAGAAGCTCGGTCATTCATGAAAATTGTTTCCTGAATTCCTATTCACTTACTAGCCTAAGGTAAATATTTCATTGTAAGTCATCTCAAACCAGTTTTGATCATCTATTCACTGAGCGTGACTTGGAGAGAGCCCTCTCCTGTTCTGGTAGGGCTAGCTACCAGACTGAATGTGGTTTGTGGTTACCCTAACTTTTGCCTTCCTTCAGCCTGGGGTAGATATAGGTGATAACATAGTGGTGACTCCACTGGGGAACTAATCAAACTGAAATCAAATCCCCTTGTTTCATAATAATTCTAATCTTCCGGATGATGAGCTTACGATTGGATAGGCTGAGTAAATTGGTTGTGTCCTGTGATTTTTCTCAATAGCACGTTGGCTTCTAGACGATATACCAGAGCAATCTAGACCTGGATCCTCCTCACATCTACGAAAATCCCAATTTGATTCCAAAACTCCTTCGTCAAGAAAGCACCATCACTCCCGTGTTCAAATCCCATTCATGTCCTGACATTGTTGAGTACCTTAAAGAGCTTGAGTTTGACGAATGGTTCGAAATATCATTGTTTGAGTCTAAGTTTGAAAGGGTTGTCGACTATACTGTCCCCAATCCGGAATTCCTTGTAGACTGAGAAATAGAAAGAGATAACCGATTGATTTATATTGCGGCATAGCCCTAAACTCCGATTGCTATCCCCTTGCAAACTGCGGACACTCCTCCAACACCTCCAAGGTCAAATCCACCGAGAGTGATGGCTACCCATTTCGCACCCCTTGTTCTGCCCCAAGTTCAAGATGATATGCCCTCATATTATCAAAGAAAAATCTCATTTTTTGATGGCACTCCAAATAGCATCATTGCTCAGCAAAATGTAGACAAGATGGCAGACTTCTATGAATTGCATGAGATTGATGAGGAAAATGTGGCAATGAGACTCTTTGTGCAGACATCTGTAGGTGAAGTGAGGAAATGGTTCAGAGGTTTGTCGGCAGCACGTAGCGCTACCTTGGCTGAGCTACAGAGACAATTTTTGAACCGGTGGGAAGTGAAAAAGAATCCCCTCCAAATTTTGGCCGAATATGAACAAATCAAACGAAACACTGGTCAGTTGGTCCAATATTACTGTGTTAGATTTAATGCAGTCTATAACGAAATTCCAGATCATCTGAAGCCACCTGTGGGACTAGCCATGATGAAGTTTCCAGATGGTTTTGATGCTGATATGGCCTATCAATTAAGAGAGAGAGAACTGACCACAATGGAAGATATGCAGAAAATAGCGGTCAACGTTGAAGAAAATTAGCTATACAAAAGTGCTAGAGTGAAAGCAGAAAAGAAAGTCACCGTTAAGGAAGAGTCTTCTTCAATGGATCAACTACTCAAAAAAATAGAGCAGAGGCTTGAAAGGGTGAAGCTCAATAAGCCTGAGCCACAAGTTAGAAATCCTAACTTCTGTGGCTAGCAGCAGCCACAATATAGAATAAGACAGAGAGATCATCAACCCCAAGAGCAAACAACACAACAACCATTACAAACACCTTTGCAGCAAAATTTTGTACATGGACCAGTTTTAGATGAGGACGGAAATGTACTAGGTGAATAAAACCACCTTTTTACTCCAAATGAGTTGCCTACTTACTTGACCGAAGAAGAGGAGTGTGCAGTGAGCTCAGCTGCACACAAAGATGCAGATTTCATTTTAGCTAGTGACACTGTTTTGGAAGAAGAATCAGAAGAATACTAAAGGGGGTATATGAATGTTCTATCTGCACAATAGCAACGATATTCACTTAGAAACAGAGATGTGCCGGCCAAGCCAATATAGAAAAAGAAGGTGGGTGAAGTAGCAAAGAATGATTCATCAACTACACAAATAAAGGGAAAAGAGGTGGTTGGCCGGAGAGCAGCAAATCAAAATCAACAGAACAATCACAACAACAAAACTGCCTCAAAGGATAAGGAGAGGAAATAAATCCCAGTCAAAGAGGTAGAAAAGACTCCTGCTTTTAGCTTAGAGAATGATATTTCTAAGTTAAAGGTATCCATCCCCTTGACTAAAATAATGAAAAACAACAGTTACAGTGGATAGATATCTAAAATGTTGAATTTGGACCCAATGTCTGACATGGTAAATGTAGAAGATGATCAACCTAAAATGATTTTTGGACCGGCATCAAATGGTGAGTCTCTTGATAGTGATGTGCCATCGTTTTACATCAGTTTTAGATTGCATGATTTTGTGTTGCATAATGCCATGTTCGATTCCAGAGATTCTCACAATCTCATGCCCAAAGCTATTATGGATAAGCTCGGTCTGGACATCACCCGACAGTACCACGATCTCTATTCATTTGATTCCAGCAGAGTGAGATGTAGAGGACTCATCAAAGACTTAGTTGCGAGTTTGGATCAGCTTCCCATGAAAAATGTTTTGATGGATGTGGTGGTAGCAGATATTCCTCCAAGGTTTGGCATGCTTCTTTCTAGGTCTTGGGTAGTGAAATTAAAAGGGACACTACAACTGGATTTCTCCTATGCAACAATCCCGGTGTTTGGACAAATGAGGAAATTGTATTGGGAACAGAAAAGGAAATATATGATCACAAGCAAGGAGAAACATATAAATCATCCAATTAACTATGTACATACAGATTTAGAGTCTTTTCTTTTGTTTTCAGATAGTTTAAATGATATAGATAGTCAGATAGTAGAAGTAGATGACATTACCGAAATAACAAAAAATTTCAGAGAAATTTTGAAGAGAGAAGAACAAGAAAAGTAGAAACATGTTGGGCAATCAGCTGAAAGCAACGAACAACAAGCAGTCAAGGCGCAACAAATAGATTTCTAGCACTTACAAGAAGAGGAAGAAGGCTTATGGACCATGGATTTTGATGGATCAGTAGGTAATGATGGCGTTGGAATCAGAATTTGGGTACGCAGTCCTTTTTCCACCCCAAACAAAGTGCCTAGTAACGTAAGGGTTTGCTCTTACAAACTAGCCTTTGAGTGTTCAAACAATGAAGCGGAGTATGAAGCTCTGATTGCTAGCCTGAAACTTCTTAGAAAGCTGAATGCTAAAAGGATTTTGGTATATGGCGACTCCGAATTGGTAATAAAGAAGGTCAGAAGTGAGTATCAAGAAAATCATCCTAGGATGCGGGCCTACTGTAATGCAGTTTTGGATATCTTAAAATTATTTTCAGAATATATCTTGACATGTGTGCCCCGTATACAAAATAGCATTACTGATGCACTTGCTAAGGCAACAAGTAGTTTGAAGATCCCCATGAACTCCATCAACAAATTTGAAAGCCATGTCAAGCACCGTCCAACCATTCTAGACAATCAGAGATATTGGCAAGTATTTCGAGATGATGAGGAAAATAAGGATTTTCTGCAAAACAAAGGCAAGTTCAAAGAAACCTCAATTGATGTAGAAAATGGCAATGGAAAGGGGAATGGAAAAGATGAAGTGTAGATCAATGAAATGGACGTGCTGTAGATGAAAAAAAATATTATTCCTAAAGGCTTGATACCTCTAGAAGAGCTTTTTGATCAAGATGATGTAGCCCGCAAGCCAACATTGTAGCCAATAGAGAAGGGTGTAGAAGAGGTTAACATAGGAAAAACTGCTAATCCTAAGATGGTAAAATTGTCTAAAGCGTTAGCGCCCAAAATCAAGGACAAATATATCAGTTTGATGGCTTCATTTGTAGATGTGTTTGCTTGGGATTATTCTTATTTAAAGACTTATGATACCAATATCATTCAGCACACGATACCCATCAAGCCCAATCAAAAGCCATTTAGACAAAAGCTGAGAAGGATAAATCCAAAGTTGCTGCCATGTATCGAAAAGGAAGCAAACAGGTTGTACAAGTCAGGTATCATTGTGCCCATCAGATTTTCAGATTGGATCTCCAACTTGGTTCCCGTACGCAAGAAGATAGTTGAGATCCGATTGTGCATCGATTTCAAAAACCTAAATAAAGTCTCATTGAAGGACAATTATCCACTTCCCAAAATGGACCATATACTTCAACGAGTAGTCGGGGCATCTCATATGTCACTGCTAGATGGTTATTCTGGATATAACCAAATTTTTGTCCATGAAGATGATAGAGACAAAACAACGTTCACCACTCCATGGGGAACCTTTCATTATGGCAAAATGCCTTTCGGTTTAAAAAATGCAGGTGCCACCTTTCAGCGGGCAATGGACTTGGCTTTTGCAAATGAGAAGGATGTGTTTTTGGTGATGTATTTGGATGATTTGACAGTGTTTTCAAAATATGAGGAAGAACATATCCACCATCTAAGAATTGTCTTTCAAAAGTGTAGAAAATATGGTTTATCACTGAATCCTAAGAAGAGCTTGTTTGCCATGATGGAAGGAAAATTACTTGGGCACATTATCTCAAAGGATGGAATTCATATTGATCCAGCACGTGTGTAAGAAATTCAAAAAATCAATCTGCCCAGGAACAAAAAAGAGATACAATCATTCAATGGTAAGATGAATTTTCTGCGTCACTTTGTGCCTAATCTTGTTGAACACTTAAAGGAAATGACCAACATGCTTAAGAAGGACAACCTGGTAAAGTGGATAGAGGAGGCTGTAAAATCTTTCAACTTGGTCAAATTAGCCCTTTCTTCAACTCCAGTTTTTGTAAGCCCGGACTATACTCAATATTTCATATTGTTTTCATTTTCTTTGGTGCACACTATGGCAATAGTCTTATTGCAGAAAAGAGACGATCACAAAAAACCCATAGCATTCTTTAGCAAGGATATAAGAGATGTGGCTTTAAAGTACAATATCATTGAGAAGCACACCCTGGCACTTGTGAAGTCATTGAAGGATTTCTGGGTATATATCCTACATTCTCACATTCTGGCCTATGTTCCCAACACTGCTAAAAAAGATGTTTTAGTGCAGGCCGATCCGGAAGGAAGAAGAGGCAGATGGATTGCAACCTTGCTAGAATATGATGTGGAAATAAAGCCCACAAAGCTGGTCAAAGGACAGGGATTAGCAAGGTTAATGGCCGAATCAAACTTGCATGCATTGGACATAAATCTGATCATTGCCATGTCCGATGAGAATGAGGAAGGAACGTCCATCTAGGTATCTGAAATGTTTGCTTTGTCCCCATGGTATTCAGATATGATATGTGTGTTGAAAAATCTGTCACCACTGCCCGACATGACTAGAAACAAAGCGAGAACACTCAAATTGAAGGCTGCCAAGTTTTTCATTTTGAATTCTGCACTGTATTGGAAAGATCCTAGTGGTATTTTGTTAAATTGTTTGGTGGAGGAGGAGGAAAAGAAAGTCATGGATGATTTTCATCGAGGAGAGTGTGGTGGTCACCTTTTTTGGAAGTCAACAACGAACAAAATTTTGAGAGCAGGGTACTATTGGCCTACTTTGTTTGCTGACGTGTATAATATGATCAAGCGCTGTCATAAATGTCATATTTTCGAAGGAAAACAGAAATAACAGCCTTTACCACTTAAGCCTATTGAGGTGAGTGCTCCTTTCCAACAGTGGGGGTTACATTTCAATGCGGAAATTCATCCTGCTTCTTCCAGACAGCATAGATGGATCCTTACAGCAATAGATTATTTCACAAAATGGATTGAGGCATCTCCCACCAGACAAGCTACAAATACGGTAATCATTTCCTTTCTCGAAAATAACATCTTGTCTCACTGTGGTTTTCCAAACAAGTTAATCACCGATAATGCAGTACCTTTCAAATATAAAAGGATGGTAGAATTTTGTCGTAAATATCACATCATTTTGGGTCACTCAACTGCCTATCATCCACAAGGCAATGGATTGGCGGAATCCTCGAACAAATCCTTGATCAACATTATCAAGAATCTGCTGGAAATAAATAAAAAGAGCTGGAATAAGAGGCTGGTCCATGCGCTTTGGGTAGATCGGATCAGTCAGAAAAAATCCATTGGTATGTCACTGTTTGAGCTTGTTTATGGAGTTGATACTATATTTCCTACCTTTCTCGCTTTCCCGGTAATCAAAATTCTCCAGGATGCTGGAATTGAAGAAGATCCCATGCAGAGAAGGTTGAATCAGATGGTCCACTTACAGCAGACAAGAGAAGAAGTTTTCAAGAACACGTCCAAATTACAGGAGAAGATAAAGAAAATCTATGACAGAAAAGAAAAGGCAAATAGATTTCAGTTGGATGATGTGGTACTGAAGTGGGATGCAAGGAATGAAGAGAAAGGTAAGCACGACAAGTCCGAAAATCTGTGGAAAGGCCCTTTCAAATTTGCAGCATATAGGGGACAGAATGCCTTTCTTCTGAAGGAGATGAACGAGGAAGATTGTCCTGGAGGGACGATCAATGGTCGACTGCTCAAGCGGTACCACTACTGATTTATTAATGCTGCTTCCACTGTCATTGTAAATACCAATTTTATTTCAGTTTGGTTTCAGTCTATCAAGCTAGTTTTTGAGTCATTTCAATGTCAAATTTGAGTAAATGTCTTGGTCATTTCAGTTTCATAAATAAGTAAGAGCCTTGTGCTGTAGTCAAAATGATGACTCCATAGCCCAATGGACAAAATGCATTGTCTAGCTCCTCCAGAGATCTGTTGTTCTTGGCACCTCCAAGGAGCTACCGTCCCCCATTGGAGCCAATGTTAGAATCTGTCTGGTCTGCCCTCCGTCAGAGATCAAAACTCTTTATGCATTTCATTTTTAGGTGTCCTACTCCACTCATTCAGCTACATTCCGCTAGGGGCATGCCATAATATGACGGAGAACGTCATGCTAGTCATTTCCCCCTCATGTATACCTCCTGCTAGCTCAGGTCTTTTGTCAATAATCACCAAAGTCCATAATAGTCAAGGTCTGGTCCTTTAATGGACAAAAGTCATTTTGGCTCATTAGGTCTAGGGATAGATCAATTTGGTCTTTGAAACATGTCCAATAAAGCCATGCACGCTAGAGTGAGGCCCTTACACAGTTATGGTTTAGATAGATTCATCGTCAGGTGGATAGACTTCAAATCTTCTTCAAAACTCTATTTCGAAGAAAAGTCAAACAGTGTCATTTATGACAAAATTTTACAAGAAAGTCGCCAGTTAATTTTTTCAGATGCAGTCATAGTTTCCATGGCCAAATGTCTTGTCGTACAGTCCCTGCAAAGAGTGGCAAAAATTCCATCATTTGAGCCAAAATTTCAAAGGGAAAGTGAAAATCAGTGTGTTTTAAAGTTAGTGAAAAAAGTGCAAAACACAACATTAGAAAGATGGGCTTTCAAGGAAGTAAAAATTAAACCCATCTCTTCCAAGGCTATATATACATGTTTTCATCCAAATCAAGGTCATTGTGCTATTACAAGCCTTGGAGAGATGTTGCAAAGGTGTGAGTGTGAAATCATGAGCGTTTGAGTGAGTTGGAGGTGGTTTTAGAGGGCGTGACGCATATACCCAGCAACACGAGACACACAAAGGGCACTGCTCACATGCAACCTGCCCATAGTTTAATTTTGCTAAGGGCACCGCGCATACCCAGCGCACGGCGCACACAGACAAGGACCAAAAATAGTGCGCAAACACTTCCAAATTTTGGTGAATGCTATCAAATCGAGAGGTAGGCCTTATGACATCACTTGTCCATCAAATTTTATCAATGATATGGTGTTTATAGAGATGTTTGAATGTCACCAAAATGCATAAAGTCAATCGTAAGAAATCACCAAGAAAATGATGGCTAGGGTTGTTAAAATGTCTTGTTAGTGCCAAGGTTTCACTCCACTCACCTTTTTCCCCTCACCTATCATTTTCCCATCCTCCCTTTATCATTTTTCCTAAAATCCCTGCCCTAAATTACTACCAAACCCTCTCCCCTCTCCCTCCACTATTTGGTCAACACAAAACCCCAAACCCTACCCATCAACACAGTACTCAAAGTCCTCCCAAGCCCCTAACAAATTTCTCCCTATAACCCCTATTCCCATTACATCATCCCCTTCCTAATACTCCCTGTTTCATTGTTCCCCTTGGTAATATCTCACCCAGCCTCACACCATCATCAAAGGGTAGCCTAAGTTCAACTTACAAAATAGTAGTCATGGCATTAGAAGTTTTATCAGAATATGAGGAGGAGACCCATAGTGACAGAGCTTCAGGAGAAAGGGCCCACAGGAGACATCACCGGAGTGGCATACATGTTAGGGATGAGCCAAACGCCCTCACTGAGCTGCAGGCATGCCCCCTTGCTATGTCTTGTTTCCAGTACTTAGCATGTTATGAATTTTGTCTAAGGGTGGGAAATGTCAGAGTCCATCATGAGTTGGCCCATATTTTTTCACTTCATCTACATGGAGGTCAGTCTGTCTTGGCTGGGGTCACTTTCACATTGACAACCGAAACCATATTAGTGGCAACAGACATACCGAACTTTGGAGAACAATGGCATAAGAAGAAGAAGGTGGAGAGGCATCATTATGAGACATGTTAGGGATGAGCCAAACACCCTCACTGAGCTGCAGGCATGCCCCCTTGCTATGTCTTGTTTCCAGCACTTAGCATGTTATGAATTTTTTCTAAGGGTGGGAAATGTCAGAGTCCATCATGAGTTGGCCTGTCTTTCTTCACTTCATCTACATGAAGGTCAGTCTGTCTTGGCTGGGTCAATTTCACATTGACACCCAAAAGCATATTAGTGGCAACAGGAATACTGAACATTGGAGAACAATGGCATAAGAAGAAGAAGGTGGAGAGGCATCATTATGAACCTTACATTAAGGCCAGTTGTTTGAAACAGCCCATTAGAGCTTTTCCATTCAGATTTTTGAGAGATGAGTATGCCCCGCTTAGGAAATTGATCATGAAGTATTTCGGTTGTGAGGGGAGGTTTTCTCGCCTTTATGCCTATCACATCATGTTGCTCATGCACTTTACCAGGGTGTGGATGATGAACCTCCCGTTTTTCATTTGCGGAAACATAGAGAAGATGAAAAACTTCATGCAACACAAGACCCCTCGACAGCAGCTAAACAATGTTTATCATTTTGCTCTTATCCAGATTTTGGTGGACCATCAGTTTGGATTGCAGGGTATTGCTTCGGAGGAATTCATCTCCCGTGATTTCTTCAACACTCCGCAGGCAGTATCAAAGGCAAAGCATGAGGTAGGTGGTCCTTCACATCAGTATGAGCGCCATGAGACTGCTACCATGCCAATATACATCACATACTAGAAGGGCAGTAGACCTTTGTTTGCAGCTTCAAAGCGAGTGATATCTCCACTCGGGGTGGATGGGGCCTCGCTTCCTACATCAGCATCACAGGAGCAAGATAGAGGTAAGGAGCCAGTGCATGATGAGGGGCCTTTAGGAGAGCCATCAGGTGAACGAGAGACTGAGTTTGTTCTCCTTCACGATGATGAGACCGATATAGAGCCAACAAATGCAGAGCTTAGAGAGGTCATTCCGGAACAACAGTCAGAGATTGAGGCCTTATCCCTTGACTTGGAGAGGGCCAAGTGGAACATGAAGTACCTGGAGCAGAGAAACAAGTAGCTTTAGAACCAGCAGGCAATCATGGATTTGCAAAACATTCGAGAGCATCGTTAAGCTGCTCAAAGAAGAAGGGTTGAGCTCACATCTTTGGAGCAAGAAATCAATGAGGATAGGGAGGCCCACCTTGAGAGGGTCAACATGCATTTGGAGAGGCTACTAGACAAGGCTGACAAGGACCTTGCTCTGTTGAGAGACATGCCATTTCACTACGGGGCACAAAACATGAGCGCCAAGGCCCGAATAGAGAGTTTAAAGGAAAATTTGAGGAAAGCAACAAGGAGGGAAAAGAAGGCAAAAGAGCAAGATCGGATTAGAATCTTGGCCGAGGCTTCCTTGGCTCAGTATAACACCCCATAGAGAACCTCGAGCCCAAATTTCAAGAAATTTTTGGAAATTTTGGTCACATGGAAATTTTTTGGGCAAAAAACAGGGATTTTCTCCCTGTGCGTTGTGCCACTGGCGCGACCCTAAGATTCTAGAGCTCCAAATGAGGAATTGCTTGAACTTTTGGATTCAACATGGAAAATCATGACTACTGGTGTCTGGGCAAGAAATTTGGGCAAGATCTGAGCTTCTTGAGGTCAAAAACACCCAAAAAATGGCCTCTCTGCCACTTTTTTGACACACAGAAAGCAGTCTTGGGAGAATGGATATTTGGAGGGGAAAATGAGCACCAAATTCAAAAATTCCAGCTGGGTTAGAAAGTAGATAGGACAGGATTTTCAACAAGCCCACTTGGGCACATTCTGGATACATCCAAGTGCCCCAAAATAGGCCCCAAAGTGGCATGATGCACAGAGAAATTTGCATGGCGCACAGAGGAAAAACTGCCAATTTGCTCTCGTTTCGCGAAATTTCGGTTCGCGACTTCTCCAAGTGGGCCCGGTCATCTACACTTCAGTTTTTTGGCTCCAAAGGTAGCATTTAAAGTGCTTTTTCTCCAGATTGGCATCTATCCAAGTGTCAAAGGAAGGCAAAGGGTCACCCCGGAGAAATGTCATGTTTGTGAGCGCTGCACCTGTAGCTAATGGTTGGCTCTCCATCTCCATTTTGTAATGATTCGAGTAACTCCACAACCCTTGGGTGTTCTATCTCTTCCTCACACATTCTATATATTCTATGGAAGCTATTTGCAAAGGGTTGGTTGGCTTGTAACTTCTGAGAGACTGTGGGAAAGAAACTCTGTTTCTTCACTGAGTATTTTTGACAGAGAATTAATGAAAGGCAACAACTTTGTTTCATGAGATTCTTGTGGTTGTGAGTGTAGCAAATATGTTTCTTATGTTTTCATATGTATTTTGTTATGTTTCATAATTCAATTCATGCTCACTTCCAGTGAAATTTTCTGAGTGAGATTAGGTAGAATTCAATTTTATTGCTCTGCTTGTGGGAAAATTTCATGTTCAGTGTTATTCTTCTGTTGAAAAGGATTCATGTGACTATGCCCTTTTCATTTTCTTCAACAATATTTTAATTCCACATTACCTCCAACTAAAATTGCTACACTTTCCACATGCCTTGCCTCACAGAATAATCTATGCCTTCATATTACAGTCTCTATTCTTAGCTGATCGTTGGTCCCATACGATCCCAGAAGCTCGGTCATTCATGAAAATTGTTTCCTGAATTCCTATTCACTTACTAGCCTAAGGTAAATATTTCATTGTAAGTCATCTGAAACCATTTTTGATCATCTATTCACTGAGCATGACTCGGAGAGAGCCCTCTCTTGTTCTGGTAGGGCTAGCTACCAAACTGAGCGTGGTTTGTGGTTACCGTAATTTTTTCCTTCCTTCAGCCTCGGGCATATTTAGGTGCTAACAGGTTCTAGCACTTCTAGACCTTAAGCAACCATTCAAAATCCAAACAGATGCAAGTGATTATGCCATCGGGGCAGTATTGATGCATCACGGTAAGCCTATATGATTTCACTCTAAGACTTTTAACATTGCAATAATTAACTATTCAACATATGATAAGGAATGGTATGCTTTAGTACAAAATGTCAAAACATGGAAGCACTATTTAATCAGTAAAGAAACAATCATACATACAGTTCATCAACCATTACAATATATTCAATCACAAAATAAGCTACAACAATCAAGGCACTTTAGATGGATGTGATTTTTACAACAATTTTACTTAGTCATCATATGTAAGAAAGACATGTATAACAAAGTTGCAGATATGCTATCATGACCTATAATCAATGCTTCTATAATTCTTAAGAATAATTCAATCACACATGAAATCTACATTGAACAACATGCTCAAGATGAATATTTTAAATATCTATATGCAACTTTGAGTAAAGTAAATCAAATTGAAGAACTAGATTATCATGTTCATGACAAACTATTATATCATCTTCGCAAGTTGTGCATTCCACAAAGTGAAAGAGTTAATATTATAAGGGAAGCACATACATCTCTTATTTCTGGTCATTTTGGTGTAGGAAAAATAGTTTCTCAATTGTAGAGGTATTGTTATTGGCCTCGTATGGATGAAATTGTATCAAGATATGTAAAGGGGTGTTCTATGCGTGCTACTAGTAATCCAAGTAAAAAGAATTTGGGATTGTATACTCCACTTCCTATTCCTTTGCATCCTTGGGAAAGTGTGTCCATGGATTTAATGGGGGGGGATTACTTATGTCTAGGAAAGGTCATGATTATTTGTATATTGTAGTGGATAGGTTCAGTAAAATGTGTATCTTAATGCCTTGTAAAAAGTAGGTCACAACTGGACAAACATATAGTTGTTCTCTCAAAATGTATGGCTTCACTTTGGGTTACCCACATCTATTCTATCTGATTGTGATTCTCGATTTCTCGGGAAATTTTTGTCACAGTTGTGGGAAATGATGGACACCATGTTGAAGAAAAGCGCAACATTCCATCCACAAACTAAAGGCTAGATAGAGGTGGTGAACAGAACAATAGTGCATCTACTACGAGGATACTATGGCAAACATCCTAAGCTTTGGGATGAGAACTTACACTAGATTCAACATGCCTACAACTGTGCCAAGCATTCATCGACTCACACATCTCCATTCAAATCATGTTATGCTTATTTACCAAAATCTCTTTTAGATTTCATCTTTGGGAAAGATATTGCAGTGCATGGACATAGTAATGTGGAGAAAGCCAAGAACTTCATTGAACAAATGTAGCTGGTACATCAAACTATGTAAGAATAGTTGGAAAAGAGTTAAGCCAAATACAAAGCTAGGTATGACAAGCATCACGTGGATCACAATTTTCAAGTCAAAGACAAATTTTGGTTATACATTAGCAAAGAAATATTGCAAGGAGAAGGTAAACCTCTCCAACCGATCTGGTATCGTCCATTCTGGATCTTAGAAAATATTAGAAATAATGCTTTTTTATTAGATTTTCCTCCTTATATGAAAATCTACTATGTAGTAAATTTTGATAGCCTGAGATTGTTTGAGCCTCCTATGAACATTGATCAAGAGGAAAGAATTCAGGTACCTTCCATAGAAGATTTTTCTCCTGAATACATGTATGAGTTGCAGGAAGATACTATTCTTGATAAGAAGAGAAGGACTTCTCGCAGAGGTGATGTGGAGTACCTTCGTGTGGGGCTTAAAGTTAACAATCCAAGCAAAGCACGATGGATCGAGATTGGAAAGGTGAGGGAGCTTTACCCTCACATATTTTCTAAGTAGTACCAAAATTTTGGTGGTCCAAAAGCTTTCATTGGGAAGGAGTGACCTGAACATATGCTCAAAGTTTCAGAAAATGCTCAAAATTCAGATATCTCAAATGCAGATGAAACCAAGCTCAATGCGTAATGCTCCATTTTCTTTGATCCCATCGCAACTTCAATGGGCAAAAATAGACATCATATGCAAAAGTTACGCAAGGTCGAAGTTCAGGTTCAAATAGAGAAAAATGTCAATGGTCAATGCTCGTCATCAAAGTCAAGGTTCATAGTTCCAGTCGACACGTGGCACCCCCAAGTTTTGAGAATTCTCATTGTATAGCTGGTTGATGTGGACCAATGGAATTGACCCATGTGTCCCAATTAGAGGGCGACACGTGGACCAATTCTAAGCTACCACATAGCCCAGTGACTAATCGAAATATTTATTACCAACCAAACTTGAGGGGATGATATTTTACCTCCTTGCTCACTGCCTATAGATCATGTTCCTCACCACTAGGCCACCAAAGCTTCAGGTTAAAAAATGGAAAAAATATGTTATTTAAAGAATGTATACCCCAATTTTGGGGGTAAGGGATATGGCGGGAGCCCACCATATCTGGCGGCTACGCCATATACCCACGACATATGCTAATGGACTCACCAAATATATCTAGCAGATGGAATATGGTTTAAAAATGGTGGTGAGTCTGTGGAGCATGCTACCATATCACACTTAATGTTTATCGAAATAATTTAATCGCCCTCATATCACTCAAGAAAATGTGCCTGTTGTGGATTGAAGACCTGACCTAAACCTTTATAACCAACGCGCATGACTAGCCCACATGTGTGGGTTTTGTTGAATTTTTTATCGAGCTATTTTTTTTTAAGTTATAGGTAGAGAGTATTTTTGCCATAATTCGACCATTCAGAGGCCAAATTGAGGATTTCAAAAGCCAAAAAAGGGGTTGTTGGGTCTTCTGAATGCATTGAAAGCTTTTTTTATTGATGAGTTGGGGCTTGTAAATGTATGTAATTGAGAATTTAAGAATCTTAATAAAGCGGTCACATTCGAAGCGAATCCAGAGACATAGCCTAAGAGGGGTGAACACCGTTATCAACTTGTCTTCTTTTTCTTGCTTATATTTTTAGTCTCCATTTTTTTGTCTTGCTAAAAATATTTATCAAGTTTATGTTTTTGCACAATTTTGATCTGTTGCATAAGAATACCTAAACTAGTTTGCAACTTGTTCAGTAATACCTTCATTTCGATTTTTGGATCAATTGACCAATCCCCCACCATCCTTGTGGAAAGATAAGCCATCGTAAATAGTGTTTTAGAGGGCATCCTCTAGGTGACATCAATGCAATCCCCCATTAAGTCTAAGGCCTCACTTGGATTCTTTACTGGAGACTTGATAGCCCCTATAACACTATTATGTCACTTATATTCAACCAAAAAATAACAAAATTAAAAAAATCATCTTTTTCCCTTCTCTTTTTTTGTATTTACAACCTAGGTTTACCTCGTTCTTAAAATCTATAATCTAGTTTTCTTTAATGCAAAGGTTTTTCATTGATTATATATTTTTTTATTTGAGTCTCTTATGATAATCAATTTATCAAGGAATTCTTTATTTAAATTAGGATGGAAAGGGTTTGTGTGGTTTATTTAAAAGTTTCAAGGTTATCCATGGATTAACCAACAACTCAATCACTTCATATGCTTGATGAGTTTGTAATGCCTGGAAATTCTAGTTAAAGTAATGATATAACTCTTACCACTCCACTTTTGTGAAAACATTGAAGTATTTTATGGACAATAATTGATAGTAGGTGAATCAAAACTCAACACATCAATTCAGATACCTTGTCTATTTTGCATCTAAAATCTTATTTTCATAATATATTTCATATCTAGTTTTTTATGGTGATGATTAATGGTGATGTATGGAAATAATTCTTTTACCTTTCACATTGTTTTCCCTAAGATCATCTCAAGGAAAAGAAGTTGCTACTCCATAGATCCCACCTTAGGGTCTACCAAAAAGTGGGTGGAATATCCAAGCTAATATCCTAATTAAAATTCCATTTCCAACCATACAAATAACAAAACAAATAGATGAATTATCATAATTCATACCCTCATAGGCTGATGTATTTTTTGGACCCTTATTGTGGCTAGAAAACCTACTCCTAACTAGAGATCCCACTCCAACTCCTCAATCCAAACCCATCCACACATGCACAAATGAATGAGAATGATATTTTCCTAATGAAAGGCAAGCTAGCATGCAATATAAATTTAATACAACAAGTATATTTCATATCCATCACATAAATAACCATAAAATGGAGAAGGAAAATATTTTGCATTCATATCATAATGGAAGTACATACGAAATTATACATTAACTATAGTATGTGCTCTTCTTTGATCCTTGGTTCTCCTCTTCCCTTGACTTACTAACGAACAAGGCTCATTTAAGATGATAGAGAATATTACTCTGATAATATTTCACCAAAATTATTGTGCTCTCTTTGATTCCTCTCCCTCTCACCCTTAAGATGATCTCACTAAATTGGCCTTTCCTAGATCTGAGAGGATGTATCTAGACTCTTAGGGAAATGATAAGTTAGGCTTGATGACATGTGAATTAGGTGGATATAAGTCATGGAAAGACTTGTTGGAAGGTGATCCAATAAATTACAACTGATGTACAAGTTTCATGCTCAATTATAAGCTTTTCCCAACTTACTAAGAAACTTATTCTTAATTATGAGTTTTTTTCTCAAATATGAAATAATTTCTATTTCATAATTATGAAATTATCATAAAATAATTATGATAAAATACTCAATTATGTAATTTCATCCCTCTAACATCTAAAAACTTCCTTCAAACATGCATATGAGCAATAACAAGGGTGAAAGGGGGCACATTCTCGCCATCAACTATGATAAGTTGAACTAGAGATTTTCTCACTGAAATGAAGTTTAAAATAGGGTTATAATATATGGCCCATAATGCATGAGTTTAGAAGTAAAATTTATGGGAAAAAGCATTGACATATATAAAAATGTATAAAAGGAGTCAAAACCAAGGGACCAAATTGGCGCCATAATTGATAACCACGTATAAAACATAATAAGGTGATCCTTCAGCTAGGCATATCCATTATTAAGATAAAGAATAACTAAAACTGGATGAAATTTAGTTTTTAAACTGAAACAAATAATTCCTGCAAACAAACTCTCAATAAAACAGAGAAGATTCATTGGTAAACGTGCATTAAAATGAGCATTTTATTTTAAAAACCCAAAACATGGAAAGCCAACGAGATTTTTCAATATATTATCTTTGCAATTCTAAAATACAATATGTACATGCCATGGCATTCATAATCTCCTAATTCATTAAGCCTAGATTATAGTATAATTGTAGTTCTTTTGACTATATCTACATGTAATGTCCCCTAATAATAAATAAATAATATAATATTAAAATATAAGTAAATAAATGATAAACAATAAAGAAAAGATATTATGATAAATAAATAATAGAAAAAGTACAGAAAATATAATTATGGTAAATAAATATAATAAAAAAAGTTAAAGAAAAAATAATAATAATGAAGTATAATAATAATAAATAATGAAGAGAAATATAATAATAATTAAATAAATATAAATAATATATATAATAATAGATAGTTATATATATATATATCGAAATAATACGAATAAGTAAAGTTAATAAAAAATAAAATAAAATAAAAGATAGAGAGAGCTAAATTAGGAAAACTTTGAAATAGTAAAAATAAGTAAAGCTAACAAAAAGTCAAATGGAATAAAATAAGAAAGAATTAAATTAAGTAAAACTTAAAATAAATAAAAAAAAGTTGCATGTTGACACATGAAATGTGTGCATGCAGACCCCTTTCTATTGTTTGGTCTATTTAATGGATGATGAGGAAGATGAGATTTATCACTACATCCATTCTTTTGGGAGAAAAGTGTCGTGAGACAAAGAATTTCTTGGTAGTAGTACGTTGATTGATGGCTCAGTTGTGGCTAGCTGTAGAAAGATTATGTGCAACTAAGCCTATGGTTGGGTGGAGAGTAGTTTCCCAAAATTTTTGTTGCAGTTAGCAAGATTCAAATAATGTTCAACTCCGAAATTATAAGTAAGGAATATCATCACTAAAGGTAAGTTGTTTTTGCTCATATTTCTCAAAATTCTATGCTAAATAGTTGAATAGAAGTGTGTTGATTATAAATCACATAATTGATCTAATTAATTGTATATTTTAATTTTTGGGTTGTTACATATGGTATCAAAGCAAGTTTTAAACTCTATTGGACCTTTGAGATTTCATGTTCTTATTTACTAACGTTTATAAATAATATTTGTTAATTAATTTAAAAACGAAAAAATTCATAATATTGATTAAAATATATATATATCCAAACCATATATATAATATTATTTGTCTTAATTTCAGCTAAAAAGTAATTTAAGTTTTATTATTTTTATTTTTTAAATTGAAAGTTATGTTAAATTAATTATTTATAATTAGTGATAAATAACTAAAAGTTATTGGGTTGTCATCTTAAACTTTATGATTTATTTTTGAATCAAAAATTATTTTGAAAATGGCTTAAAAAAAATAACAAC
Organism: Pinus taeda; assembly: GCA_000404065.3. Lineage (NCBI taxonomy): Eukaryota > Viridiplantae > Streptophyta > Pinopsida > Pinales > Pinaceae > Pinus > Pinus taeda. The sequence continues at coordinate 47,741 of APFE031378713.1, forward strand.
TAATTATAAATAACTAAAATTTATATTTCAAACTGTAAACTAGTTATAGATAAGCTAAATCTACAGCTTGAATTGGAAACCAAAACCCAAGGAGTATCCATCCAACTTATTGCCTTTACAAAATAAGATTTTATCATTAACAACTTTGGATTTGGAACCACAATTTCTATCTAGGAAGGTCAAAATCCTAACCACGAGGCGTCGACATGTCTTCTTTTCAGTGGGACCTTCAACTTAGGAGATTCCATCTATAAGATCTTGGCTAGAATTTTTATTGCTTCAACAAAATCACAGCTATCAATGAAGAAATTCATTAAAGAATTGTATATGCAAAATCCATGTAAAAGCAATGTAAATCACTTCAATGTTTTCTCTACTATTGGTATATTTTCCCTAGAATGCTACAGTTGATGCTAAATTACTTCTTCATGACCCCCATTGAGACGTTCTTTAGGGTTTGAAAGCTAGATGTTTGCAACTAACTTTGTATTTAGTACTAAGATTCCTTTTACACTCTCCTTCTTATGATAAATCATTAATTGAATTGAAACTATCCCTGGCTTCAAGGATTCAATTCGCTTGGCCACAATTTGAAACCACAATTCCAAACCTACCATTCAAATTCATGTCAATTTATGATAGGATGTTGATAATAGTCAAATTCTGTGCAAATTCTTCTCATGAATTGTTTTCTTAAATTTTTCAAGGTTTAAAGTTTACACGACAAATTATTCAAAATTTATAGTTATAAATACTGCTTTTGGCAATATTTGTGACACCTCCTCAACTTAGTCCAATACTCCTTACAAATTCAACGTCACAAGATCAAAACTCGGAAGAACTATATTTAGTGACTTACTAAAGAGTCTCACCTCTTCGACCAGATTGTAAAGGTCAAATGAAAATAAACGTTTTGACCCTTTTAAAACTTGTGTAAATTTTGACGTTTATGTGAGAAATCATGGTAATTTCTCCAGAGTACTTACATTCCATGATTTTTCATATTTTGAAGATAGTATTGCACTGCATATAATTAAATATTATGTCTAAAGAGAGATTATATTGTAATAAGGTTGAGACATTACAATCGAGATCTACACATTGTTTAGCACTGATCTTTATGGTGCAAAGCTTGAAGTCTCATAAGTATTTCTATTTAATATATAAATGTCCATGGATTTTAAATTATTATTCAATCATAATTGAAAGTCAAGACCCTCGGCGAGCCAACAATTTGTGATAACAAATAAGGATATGCTCCCAATATTATCAATTCTGCTATGGTTTTTTTCGACATATGGCATGTTTGATCAATGTATTATCTTAGCATGGATAAGAAAAAGATTCAACATGATGATGTCAACCATGGGGGATGATTCAAATTTAGAGGAAAAAAGAAAAAACTATTTTTTCAACTCATATTTTCAAATTATCTCCCTATGGTTTTACCCAAATTTTGGGTAGGAGCACTCATTAGGTGTGGAAGTTATTCCTCATCTAAGGAGTACCCATGTTGCACATTTTTTATGGAACATGCTACATAAAAATGAGAAATACATGAAAAATGTGATTGCAATCACATTTTTCATGTAGCCAGGCCCATCAAAGGTATGTGACATGGGCACTCCTTGGACGAGGAATTAAGTTTCACATCCAACAAATTCTCCCACTCAAAATTTGAGTAAAACTGTAGGGAGATGAGTTGAAAATATGAGTTCATAGAGTAGTTCTTTCTTTTTTCCCTCTAAATTTGATGATGTAATCTAATTTTATTTCATTATTTCCACAATTATTTTATAATATTCCTTAGGAGACCCATTTTAGGCCTCAAAATTTCACTAATGATAAGAGTGAGATGTCACAAGACCCAATGTCTTCTAGTCAACCTTGATGGTATGAATCTATGGAATGTGAATAGATGAGTTGATGTTGATCATGGTAGAAATTGTCCCATTAACACTCATTGAGGTATACCATAAAAAGATGTGAGGGGAACCAGCAATAATGAAAATGGAGCCTAGGGTACTTGGTACAGTCGATAGAGTGTGTATAAATGTGTTAACATTGAAAAATCATGGATTTAACTGATCCAGAGTCAATGAGGTAAGCCCATTGTTGATCATGAGGAAGCCTACTACTGGGCATATAAGATTCAATGTACCTTATGTTCCTAGATCAAGCTCTTCGATAATAAGTTGGAGTCAATATAAGATGAACTGCTGAAGGAGGGCCTTAATGTATTACCCACATATTTACATGAAATATACCAATATATTATGTTAATGGATGAAGTCAACAAGTAGAACTGACACAGTAATGGAAAACACAAAATGCCAATAAGGATTGTAGATGGTCAACCAAGACTTATAATTCTCTTTGAAATTTAATGGAATTAAAAAAAAGTGACTTGGAAGCATGGACTAATGAGAGCCACATTACATCATGCAACAACATAGGAGGCATTGAAGCACCCTTCATAGTGACTAGGAAAGTAAGTAGTCAGAGGAGTAAAAGGACTCATATGTATGGTACAACTCCTATGTAAGCTAAAAACCTAGTTGTAAGGTATTGACACAAATAGGTGCCATGTTCGAAGGTGACATGACTAGCACTGCCATTTTCACTGATAGAACAATCAAACAATTTCCCTCCCCTGTCTTTTTATTAATTGGTAAATCCTTCATAATCTAGTGAGAACAAAATGGAAGACAGGTAAGATTGATCGTGTATTTTTTGTAAAGTTTTAACAACCCCCATTAGAGGAAATTTCAATCTAAGAGTGGCCTCCTAAGGAAAAATAATAAAATAATAGTTAAAATAATAAAATAAGAGTTATGAATTTTGGAGGAAAAAGAAAATAACTTTTTTTTTTAATTGCATTTTTGTCTTATCTCTTTATAAGTTTACTCAAATTTCAAGTCAAGGCATTCGTTCGATGAAAAATTAAATTATGCACCCAATGAGTACCCATTATTCATACTTTTGAGAAGATCCACAATGACAAAATTTGAAGATACATCAAAAAAATGTGTCAAACATGTTTTTTTAATGTATCTTCAATTTTTTATCAATGTGGGTCATCTCAAAAGTATGCATAATAGTTACTCGTTGGATGTGAAATTTATTTTTTCATTTAATGATTGTCTACACTTGAAATTTGAGTAAACCTATAAGGAGATAAGCTAAAAATACAATTAAAAAAAATAGTTTTTCTTATTTTCCCTCCAAAATATTTACATCTAACTCTTTTTAAATTTAAAGGACTTTTATTGGTTTACATATTGTGAGATGGAAATTGTGTGAAAAATTCATGGGCACTTTTAGGCTAAAATTTCCTCTAATGCAAAAGGAGATAAAATAATATTTGGTAGGGTGTCTTCTCCGCAGGTTAATGAGATTGAAGAAGATATAGTAGTAGGCTCAATATAGGGCATCTTTTTCATGAGGTTTTAATGAGCTTGAAATAGGGGTAAAAGCATGCTCAGTAACCATCAATGTTTAACAAGCATGAGAAGAAAATTAAGGAAGATAATCCTAGAGAAACAAGTGGCATAAAGGATAAAAAAATGTTCCAAGTTGATAGAATGATTTTGAGAAAAGTTAATGTTTGCATCCACTAATTTCAATGATCTCTCTAAAAATGGTAAGAACACCAAGAAAAGGCTAGAAATAGGTTCAAGGGAAATTTGATTGCAATGGTGCAAGTGAGACCATGGAATTTCAAAATGAATAAGTAAGAAAGGAAATGCATGACAATGATCACAAGGTAAAAGTGGTTGGAATACTCTCATGGTGTAGCTAGAAGATGAAAAAGAAGAGGTAACGAGGCTGAGATTTAGAATCATGAGAGTAAAAAGGGAAGGATTCTAGGATGATTGAAAGAAAAAATGTATACACAAAAATAGAAAATGTGTGTTAAACTAGGGCATTCATGTAGATTAAGTGTAACATACCACCTTACCACCCATATTCCATACTACCTCCAATGTCTAGTTATGGAAATGAAGTCTACAACTCCGATGCTTTTCAAAATTTTCAAAACTCAGAATAAATAATACCATTGCATTGATCTCTTTGATACCTTTCTGACGATATAAATTTTACCTCAATCTAACCACCAGAGCTAAAGCTGTTTGCGCTAAAGCTGTTTCCATTTAAGCATGTGTCCCTTTTAATCCTACCATGTTATCATGTATTTCCACGTGGCACCCACGTCACGCCCATGTGATATTCCACCCTAGTTCCATGTCATCCTGGGTGAAGTCCACATCATATATCTATGATGTGGAACTCCACCTTAGTGCCATGTCATCTTGGGTGAAGTCCACATCATATCTCTCATTAGGTGGTAGTTCCATGTGGAACATACCACATTGTTGTGATTGGTCTACACTGTAACCCTACATAGGATGCAAAATATGTAGTTCGTCATTATAATATATTTTGTACCCATTTCTTTTAATAGCCCCATGTAGTCCAAGATGGGAAACTAGATGTTATGCAATGGAGGGATATCCATCTACTAGAGGTTGTCAACATCAACCCTTTGGTCCCTGTTATCACTCAAAGATTTCTCTAGAAGTTATTAGAAGAAAGAAAATGATTGAGGTAAGCACAAACCAACTTTGGAGCATAGGCTCTAGCCAACCTATGGCTCAGAGAGGGCTCTCTCTATATCATTTAGCTTTGTTTGTTGGGATCTTTAGGCTAGTTATGAATGTTCTGGGTGTTTTTTATTGGTATTCAAGTTTTGATGGAGGAATCCTTAAAACATATGGATAGAATGAGGTATTCAGACCATTGGGCTATGGAGTTGAAAGAAGGGCAGCAGAACTGGATCAACTCAATAAAGGGAATGCTCAAAGGGAAAGCTAGCAGAGCAAAGTGTAGGTATTTGGGACAGTGTGGTGAAATGGTTTTAATCAGGGTGAGAGAGAAATTAAGGGTTCTCAGACTGGGATATAAACGAGGAACATAGGGTAATCAAAGCAAAGGGAAACTAAGAATCCTTTGATCTAGATTAACAAGAAACAACCTAAACTAAGGAGCAATTAAGAATTCCTTAGATATCAGTAGAAAACATTTATATGCTTAACTGTTAAAATAGAGTGTAATTAAACAAATTCAGAGATATTGTTCCAGTTATAGCTTTCAGATTCAGAAATACATTAAATATTATGGGAAAAATTTAAGAAAGATAACAATAAATTAAGAGAATACTTGTCTGCATTTCGCTTAACACATGAATCCTGTGAAATATCTTGTCTTTATTCATCAATCCAGCTTGTTGGCTCAGTCAGTGATACAATATCTTTACAATCTCTTGATCAAACTTCTATAGAAATGTCTAAGAATCCACCCTACATATATTGAATTGTGAAGTATTTATACAAAAATTATTACAAAATATCTCAAACTAACTTGAGATTTAATCTAGCAAATAAAATTATCTTCTTGCAAGAAGATAGGGATGGCTATTGAACTGCTTTCATGTGGTCCCATTTATTGTGGCACTGCTAGCCTTTATGGTTTTATTTTTATCCCTTTATGCCCTTTGCTATTTTAACTTTCATGCTGGAGGCTTTAGTCACTTTAGGCTTTCATCTTATACTCTTTGACATGCTGACTTATCTTTATCTTTTATTGTGTTTTTACTTTTACTGTATATTTTCACTTTTTACTGTGTATTTCAATAGTAAACTATTTAGTTTTTTATATGTATCAACATATGGTAATGGATATTGATAAATGTTCTGTGTGTTTGATCTGTTTGTCTTTTGACTATATGCTCTACCTGGTTCCTTTGTTTTAACAGTCAATGTCTCTGTGTGAATGATTTCTTTCTCTGTTTTGTGTATAACTGTTATCCTCTTCTTAATGAAGGTTTTTAAATTAGATTTCCTTTCGAGTCTTGGAGTAAACAAGTTTTATGACTAGTATCAAAATCATTTATCCAAGCTCTATTCTTCTGCTAATTACTTGCTAATTACCTGCAAAATACAACAATTTGTTAATAAAACATAGGTTTGTGAGGAGGTCACTAGAGGTCGTACTAAAACTAGGAAGAACTATGGACAGATTTCGGAAGGTGTTCGGGAGGGAATCCATGGTGAAATCATGTCTTAGAGGCTCAGGGTGGAGCAGGAATGGTTTGATAGTTTCACTATGTAACTGACTAAAATGCATGAAAATGAGGGTTTTCGGGGTTTTAACGGGTAATGGGTAAATTGGCGCAGAATTTTGTATTATGAATAGTAGTTTTTTTATTAGGTTGAGAGGGGAGGCAGTTTCCCATGCCATTGCACCACTTTTATGGTGAAGGTGGTATTGAGGAGGGGTCACCCAATCTACCTCTGCGCCTAACACGTAGCATTTGGGGTTTGGGAGAAAACCACTTTATCGAGCAGGTAACGATCAACCATCGGGCGTGACCAATATGGTTGTGGACCATTAGATGAGGGGGATGGTGATCGGACAAAATTCGAGCGAGGGAGGTGCAGAAATGATAAGAGCATGGGCAGGGAAAATTTTAAGAACCCCCTTAAATTTATATATATGATAAATGGGTGAATCCCTGTGATACATAGGAAAAATGGAAGGTGATTTTATCAATAATATAATATGTATATATAATTTTTTTGGTGAATCTCTCACCAAATTATATTATCTTGTAAAATCATGGCGAATCTTTCATTTGATTATAAAATCTTGTAAGATCTTGGCAAATATTTCACTGAATAATAAAGGCTTTGTAAAGGGCTAACAAAGTTCATAATGAGTAGTATTTCTTGTAATGGCTTAAAGCCTTTCTAATCCATCCATTAAGAACCAAAACAAGTATATTCCTTATATGGGATATAAAGATATTTCTCATGGAAAGTCAATTAAGTTTAGTGCAGGTGGTAGGGAGAAATCCTACATGTGACAATGTGTTGGACTCATAATGAGTATTTCTTGTAATGACGATGAGCCTTGTTTTCTAAGCAATCCCTCAAGGACTGAAATATGTATACTACTCATATGGAATATAAATATTTTTCTCATGTATTGGAATATAAATATATGAGTGAGGAGTGGTAAATGATGCACAATAAGACCTTTTGAAAATTGACATGAAGAAGATAAGTGAAAAAAATAAAAAAGGTGAAAATGGAAAAATTGAGAAGAACTACAAGGGAAAAATGGTGAAACAACAAATTAATAATCCATGGGAGGAACAATGATTAGAGATAGTGAGGGAAGATGTTCCCTCAGCCTAGGGGTAACAAAGGTAGACATTAGAACTCTCACTTATGCAAGTGTAGCTAAACAAACATTAAGCTTTATGCCAGTCATGAGAGGGAGGAAATCTGGGAAAGAAATGTGAGAACAAGAATTTAAATGGAAAAAAAGCTTTGGGATTACAATCCTTGCTCATTGAGTTTGGGTAATTCCTCTGAGGCCTATTGAAAAATTAGGAATGATCTATCTATGTATCTTGTTATATAATTAGTTTGTAAAATAGTTGCCAAGTGGCTATGTTAGAGCATGGATTTTGTGAAGTGTTTTTTACTCGTCCTACCTATCTTTAGATGGAGATGAACATATATGAGTATTGGAGATAGAATTCTCCCATTTTTTTGTTGTAACAAATTGTACAGGTATAACCATGTCCATGATTGTATGCCCCAACTGTATCGACAATTTTCCCAAACCAAAAACTTTTTAGTACTAAAAAGCATAAAAAAATCCAACATTACATACTAAAATAACATATTAATAAAATCTGCATGGTGAAAATCAACACAAAAGGTTATAGCACATAAAGGTTTGCAATAGAAATCAGCCTTAAAACTCTTGCAGCCAAGCAAAACAATGATAATAAGCCCGCGTCTCCCTTGGAATTTTATGTACCAAGATGAAACCCCAAAACACAAAGCCCTAGCCGAAAATAAGTGAGAACTGCTCGCATCAGTCAAAGAGGTTTCTGGCCTGCAAAAATACTCAACATTTCAAAGCGACATCCTTAAAATGTGGATCCCTACATATATTCGCAAGATCTAAGAAGGAAGATGAGATTTTACTATTTGCGAGTAGGGAAATAGCTTGTTCATGATTTAAGTAATGTTTTGTTAAATTTCGAGGCTTGTGGCTTGCAATTCAACTCAAAAAAATTATAATGTAATTAACTTATTTATTCTTTATCTTACCGTATTTTTTGAATTGCCAGTTTTTACATCTTAGTACCATCCTCCCAGCAATCTGAGCACAAAGAAGCCTATCATGTGGTAAGGAATCTTTTTTTCTACTAGGGTTTTGGATTTTAGACTATCATTGGAAAACTTGGCTTGGTGTGAATAAAAATAAGTTTTGAATATTTAGTTTTTAAATATTTATTAATTAAAAAAGATTTTGTATAACATTTGAAGCTAAGGAGAGATTTAGTTTTCAGTTTTGAATATTTATTTTTTAAATGTATATTAATTACAAAGTCTAGGGAGAGATGCAGTTTTGAGAGAGATTAGTAGTTAAGTGTTGTTATGATTTTGCTTAGCGAAATTTAGTTTTAAAATTGTCTATATTGACAAAAATTATTTCAAATATTTAAATTTTTAAAATGAATATACATGGTCACCTTAGGTACTATGATTGTTTCCTTAACATGATAAAAAATGAACTAGCTAGAATCTAACAACACTTTAGGATACCTCTAAGGACACATATAAAATAATAATTATAGTTATCATATTAAAATAATAATTTATGTTTTAATTTAACGGAGTCAACATAATATTATATTGCATGATGGTTAATTTTCATATATATATATATATATATTAGACAAACCCTTGTAACTTGAAATGACCTCTTTAGTTTTGGAATTAAATAATATATTTTTTTTATTATGTTTTGTGAGTGACCTCCTTGTGGAAAAATATCATGTTTGAGTGATGATTATATAAATAAACCATTACAAATTTAATTATATCTCAATTGAAATTGAAGTGAAGATAATCATTCACTCACAAATTTGGACAACTTGTAATTATAATTATCAAATCACTTTCCCTTTATATAATATTGTCTCATCAATAATTTTTATATCAAGTTAATTATTTATAATTTAAATGATTTAAAAAAAATAACCATTAAGATGGAAAGTGATTAAGTCGTTAATATACCATATTTTACTATACACAAACTATAAAATATAAAGAAACAAAGAAAACATTTTTCTCATGCTATTAGAAAACCTAAAATCTCCTAATAATTACTAGTGCTTCTAGCTCTTTCTCAGCCCCATAATTGATATTTTTCATACTATTGATTTTTATTTTAATTTAAAATGAAAAAAAAAGATTAATTAAGTGGATAGATGTCATTGTTTTGGAATAGGGTTTCACAATCATCATCAACCTATGCAAAACTCCCAAGGGATATGTAGAATATGGGCACTTAAAAGGCAAGGGTCATAAATGCTTCACCAGAATCTCAAAACCATAATCAAAAGTAAACCATATCCCTATATAAAAAAAACTTTACATTTTGCAAATCCAATAAACTATATTCCTATGTGAAAAAACCTTACATTTTGTAAATCAAAGTATACTACTTTAAGAATTCACAATATACCTCTCTTTTGATACACAACAACCTAGATCCATCCTTAGTTAAGGTGAATGGGAAATGAGAATCAAAACCTAGTGAGTGGGAAATGAGAATCAAAACTGAGGGTTTCGAGGGATACCGAGAGGAAGAGGGAGAAGATGGATCTAGGCTAGTTTATGAGAATCAAAATTGATGGTTTCGATGCACAGGAAGAGGAAGAGGGAGAAGATGGATCTAGGCTAGTTTAATTCCTCCTTTGAAAAGATTATATTGCACATGAATATCATGGGAAACACCATGGGTTCTCATAAACCTGGAGCTCAAAAAGCACTGGTAACTTCACAGAACAAGACAACATCCTTGGATGCAATGAAAAAAAGCCTCCCAGTGATAGCTAGAATGTGGGCAATTAATAGACAAGGGTCATAGATGCTTCACCTGATCAAAACTAGAATATAGACACTTAATAGGAAAGGGTCATAGACGTTGCACCTGATCAAAACCATAATCAAAACTCATCAAAACCATAATATGGGAACTTAATAGGCAAGACCATAATCAAAAGTAAATGATATCCCTATGTAAAAAAAATCTTACATTTTGCAAATCCAAGTATACTACTTTAAGAATTCATAGCATACCTCTCTTTAGATATACATGAGCCAAGATCCATCCCTCTCTAAGCTTGAGAGATCGACAAATCTTGAGAGATCGACAGTTAAGGCTAATCGAAATGTGAATCAAAATTGAGGGAGAGAGAGAGAAAGTGGAAGAATGAGAAGATGGATTTAGAATGGTATAATTCCCCATTTAAATAGACTATATTCCACATGGATACCATGGGTTCTTATAAACCTTGAGCTCAAAAACCAGTAATGGACAAAACAATTTCCCTTGATATAGTAATAAAATAATAATGTAGAATTTTCATTTTTACGTAGAGTTATTTTTATTTTTATTTCGAATTTACCTTTACTTAACAAAAATTGATTAAAAAAATAATAACCTAAAATTTTTTTTACATAAAATAATAATGTAGACTTTTCATTTTAACTTAGGGTTATTAATTATCAAATCTCTAGATAGATCCAAAGTTAAAATGGATCTAGGTTTGTTTAATTATTAATTATTATAATTATTAATTTTATTTTTTTAATGTAATTTCTATTTTTATGTAATTTCATTGAGTCAAAATATTTTAATTTTTAATTAATTAATTAATCAATTTTTTTAATTTGATTGAGTCATAATGTTTAGATAACATAACATGACATTACAATATCTTTTCCATACCAAAAATGTAATAACATTAAAAAAAAAAACTATAAAATATTTTGATTGTAAAATGAGAGATGGTTT
>APFE031378715.1:0-10249 GCA_000404065.3 Pinus taeda
GTTTTTTAGCTCTTTTCAGGGTTTGGGTAACCCCTTCAGCGCTGATTTGATAAGCTACCTCCCTGGCAAGTAGCTTATTGGGGATGTAAAGTGGTAGCACATGTGGCTTAGCCTGACTGCCAAAAACTCTGATGTAGGTGAATTTCTCCTCCCCAAACCAGCTCGCTACTGTAGTCAAATCTACCGCTGCTTGCTCGAATATTTTAGGGGCAGGCTTATTAAAAATTGAATAATGAATTGGTAACATAAAACCGTTGCAGATTTGGTACAGGTGGTGCTTATAACTAGTCTTCCAAAGTTTTCGATGATATATGTGAGTGGGTGTGGGGTCTTGCGACGTCCACCTCCATCCCAGTATAGAAAATTCATAATTAAAACACAACACATCCATAATATATGCACTATAGTAAAATGGCAGAATAACCCTCTCTGTGACACGATAGTCAGAACTGAAGTCAAGAATGGCTTTGGCTAACTTGTCAGATAAGATAACCGCCCAGTCCATGATTTCTCCACTGCATGCTGCCTCAATGAGGGGGACCATTTCTATGGTGATATTGGCAGAGTCATGCAATCCCCATAGCCTACACATCATAATTCCATCATAACAGTAAGGTGAACACAGGGAGTCAACTGAGTACTTACCCGAGGTTTCATGCTTGTGTTTTGCTGGATTCCGTCTCCAGCCTCGAATAGGTTCAGATTCGGTCTTGTTCTCTGCTCGAAACTTCTCCAAAAATGCAACATTATACTTCCTGTCTTCTCGTGGAAGGTGATACATTAGCCTTAGGTCTTCGGCTCGAAACGAACCGAAAACTCTCCCATCCGTAGATTCAAACAGTCTATCGATAATTGGGAGCTCTTGGGGTGCCCACCTTACCACATCTGTGTAAGGAAGAACCTGCTCCCGAGCCGCTATTCTGTGTAGGAAGGAGTCAGCCAAGTCTTTTATATTGGCATCATATTTGCTGGTATTGTCGCATAAAATCTCCACTTCGGTCACCATTGGCCCTTCGGCCTCAATCAAATTATAAGTCCCTTGCCAAGTGGTTTTGGGGAGTCCTAAGCATGTTGTATCTGATATTATTCCTTTGTTCTTCCCAGTTGGATCAGCGACAATTAGCCCTGCAGCTGGCGGAGCAGTAGGCATTGTAGTCTTCTTGGATTTCTTTCCCATTCCACTTTCTTCTGTTTCTGTGAAATAATTCTGCGCAGAGTGAAAGATAAGCGCAACACATGCAACAATATCATGAATCGAACAGAATGAAGTATAAATATATCTTGGCGCATTCACAGTAACTAATCGACTTAAGGTGGCCTTAGGATCGAATACGTGGATAGGCTTCAAGCCTGTTTTTCTTATTAAATGGTCATTACGGCCTGTCAGTCTCATTAATTACAATTGCTTCGATTAATGGATAAATGATTTATTTGAAGCATTTTGAGGGCGATTTGGCGGTTTGAACACAGATGAGCGGCTTTTCCAAAGGATATGGCCTTAATTACGAATAAATCAAATCAAACTGCCTTTATGACTATTACCTTGAGAAATGTGCCATTTACCTTTTGCGAAATCGGGCATCGGGGAAATGCTAAATTATTGTATTGGTTTTGCTTGGAATCCCCGATCGCCGATATCCGATATCGCATCGCGTCGGGCATTGCTGGTAGTGCCACTTAGGATGAGGGCATGGTGAGTCATTGATTGCCGATAGCGATATCGCATCGCATAGGATGAGGATAAGCTTAGTTGTGCTTTAGATGCTATCGCTGATTGCCGATTTCCGATTTCGCATTGCATTGTAGCAAGGATCATTACTTCGTGTTACTTTATGCTTTGCCGATATCCAATAGTGATTTCGCATCGGCGAAAACCAATATGTCTCTTACATTGTGTTTTCTTTGTCATTGCGATATGCGATCTTGCGATCGCTTTATCGCAATGATAAAGATAAATCGTTTTATATCGTGGTTTTTTGATTGGTTTTATTAAAAAGCCTCTTTGCGAAATAGAACTTTAAATTGATACCAATTTGAAACAAAAATTAAAAAGGGACCCATTTCACATTATATTTTTTTTTGGAATTTTAATGATATGAAATGGGGTGTTGTTGTAGGGCACAACACCGGGTCATCTACCAACTTAGATGTCCACTTGTATAGCTCAATCAGGAAGGTGTAGAAAAAAATTTCGTGTATCTCTGTGTATAAATATCTGTCCAACCACTGCTCCTTTGACAGGCACGGATTCCCATTCTCTTGCACCATGAATTCGTGAATCTTCCTATCCAACCACTTCTTAATTTCCTTCTTGGTTAGATTCTAGTGATGCGACATCACACATTATGCAAATCCCGGTCCCGACAATAGAATCATTTGTTGGCTTAATGGGTCCTGACCCAGGTTCAGAGTTAATTGCACCAAAACAATCCTACACCACTGGCCCTTTCAGCATCAACCTGCATAGCATAGACTAAAGCCTCACCCAAAGCAGTATGGGGGGGTGCTAGAACCAATTTTATGCATCTGAAAATCAGTGTGATGTCCTTTATTTCTCTAGATATTCCTTCGCGCAGATCTATAAGACCCTAATTCTCGGCACTGCACTTCACCTAACGTCCCTTAGACCTTCGTGAAGGTGTACAATAGGGTTTTTCAGACCTTTAACAAATCAAACATCCACTTATGCACACCATAAAACAACCCTAGATCTGAATTTGCATAGGTCTACTTAAGTATTCAATAAATACAACAGAATGTAGTATAAGCTTCGCATAAATACTCAACATACATTTCTTATAGTTAGCAAGACTTATCTGCAAGAGTCACACATCAATACACCAATAATTCATAAGGACATTAATTCCATAACAACATATATCACAAACATAAATAATGAAAGTAAGCAGATAAACACATGAATTTATTCAACAATCTTCTTTATTGATATTCACTATGGTATTACAGACTCAAAAATTCCCTACTGAATCAGCTGCAGGGGTCCGCACAGTCAACTGCAGACTCTTCTCTAAGTCTCTATGCACTCAGTTGTGAAGCCTTTCCCTTCTTTATGACTCACTTCTACTATATCTCTTATTGACCCATTACATTCCTCCTTATCTCCTTCTTCTCTTTTTTCCCTTAGACTCCCTAAGATATTCTTATTTATATCTTTTTACATACAATCCCATGGTCCATGGACCATGGGTGGATCTCAAAACCAACTCGATTTTACATAATCAAGGGGTTGAAGCTACTTTTGACTTCTAACTGTCTACATGCTCCGCATCCATAAATTGTGGAGACTTTGCATCTTTTTACCAAAATTTACATCAAAACTTGGGTTTTTAACCCCAAAACTAACCCAAGGGACCCCATCACAACATCTGTTGGCTACTTTGATTCCTCAACCTCTATAGGTGCAGTTTGCTCTATCAGTGAACCTTTCCTTTCTTCCTATTCTTGTTTCTTATTCTCTTACCTTTCTCTCCTCCTGAGCTCCTGATCTTCTTTCAACTTCTTTTCTATTTCCTGCAACTTCCTCTTTGCATCTTCCAACCTTTTATTCTCTCTTTTGTATTGTCACCTCTTCACCTCTATTTCCAAAGCTACTTTCTCTACAAGAGGATATTCTATGAACTTGTAGCTTTTCTTAGCCTCTGCACTCTCGAAAATGTTCCTCTTTCCTTTATCTTGCATTGATTTGTTGCTCACTATTATTATTGTTTTTGCTTCCTATGGTGCTGCTACCTGCAGTGCTACTTTCAATTCTACAGCCATGTTGACTGGTTCATTAAGCCTAGAGGAGTTGGAGAAATACCTCCAAGGGTCTTCCTCTAGCCGATGATATGCCCCGTGGATCCATGGATAATACACCTTCGCACTGTGATTCTTGCATATGCAGTGAGGATCATACAGATTGAAACTCTTGGTGTGAAACTCAAACCTCTTCAAGTCCTCCACCTTGGCATCACATACTTCAAGCTCTATATCTCATACAATCTAATCCACAAAGGAAGAGTAGGCCATGGTACCTTCTTCCTCCTATGCAGTCCTATTGATAACCCTATGGAGATGTGATATGCAAGCTCTTGCATGACCAACTTATCCATGGAAAACCTTGGTAGAACATGCAGAGGCTTCTCTCAGCCAAACATCCTCATGAAGGTGCCACAGGGTGAGGCATACCAATATGCAATGTTAAGAAATGCTTGGATCACTTCTTGGGACATGCAAGGTGGATCTTGTTTTAATATCATCTTGTGAACTGGGTTGATGAAGTGGTCATACAGCCTCACCATGACTCCTCAGTAGCTACACTCAGAGAGAAAATTGCAATAGACACAACACCATCTAATGGTTTCCATGTCCAACCCATGCCAGGAAACTATTGCTAGGCACAAATTGCATCAAGCGGGTATGCAGACATATATAATCTCACTTGCTCATATTTAGGTAGATTTTGGGCATTAAACACATGCACTTTCAACTGAAGATCCAACATGTATGACCAATTGAAGGACCTTCCTTCATTTTCCAACTAATCCAACATAACCACCTAACTCTGTGGAAAGGTCTCTGTGCTCTCTTGACCATATAAGCGACATGAAAAGATGACCAAGAGATGGTAGGCCTTCTAGAGTGACTTAGTCTTGTACACCTAGTTGGGTGTCACCCTGAACTTCGATGGCGCTTTTACCGAATGCTTCATGATGTATCTATTGTTCACATTGTTGCTGGGAGTATAGAAGAGTGCATCCATGTGGTTCACCGGTTGTGGAAAGTGATACATCTGATGGTATTTTTCCATCTTGAAGGTTGAAAGTTGAGTTCCACTGGCACTTCTCAATATCATCGTCTCTGGATCGGTATGTGAGATAATCCAATGAATAATGTCCATGCATGGGAAGGAAAGATACCTGCATGAAACCCTGTAGAATCCCAACTTGTGAATGTTGACATAGACTGGTCAATCTTCTATATATTCCTTGAAATTGCCTACAAATATGTCCTTTATTTCATGCCATGTTACCTTCTTGTCCTTATCTATGAATAGTTGTGTGCCTGCATATATTGGTGAGTTCATTGTCACCAATTCAACTACATCTCTAGTGTTGCTCTCGACAGTATCCGTTGATCCATCTCTCTTGGAAACCATGTTTCCTGTACTAGTGAGAAGCTGCTCAACAAATATTGTACCTAGAGACAAAGAGGACATTCATGGCATGCAAATGTGAGCTTAAAATAAAAAATCACTTCAAGGCCTCATCATGCAACAAACTGGGCAACTGTTGGGCCATATTGCACAATTTTGACTTTAAGAGGTGAGGAACTATCAACTGGATCTGGGCATTGTGTAGTCACGGCTGCCAGTGAGAGGTCCTAATGATTGGAACTAAGAAATCCATAGTCCAGTGTGCTTGCTGATGACTGGAACTGTGAAATGTGTAGTTCAGTCTGGCTTTGATTCTGGCTCGGACCATGCATTGTGCAATCCCAGTGGAAAAGGCTTGGGGACTGTCTCGTGGAACTACGCAAAGTATAGCTGGACCTAGTCACTGGTAGCCTCTGTGCAATTCCTAGAGCCAAGGCATAGCCTTGAGATCTAGAAATGCGTAGTGCATGTTAGGAAGAGCTAGATGCGGGCAAAGACAACCAAGATCTACCCAAGGGTAACATGAAAATGAGTAGATCTGGATGCATGAGTGAATGATGGTGCAAGTATGAGTGAATGGTGATGCATGCAATAAAAAAAATGCAAGAATTAGTCAAACAGATGAACAACGAAGCTTTTGGGGAGAGTCACTGCAATGATGACCGTTAGTGCAAAAACTAGGTTATGCATGTGACGCTTTGGAAAGGAAATCAAAAACTTAAAATAAGACTTATACAAATTAAAAAAAACCAAAATGTCAATGTTCCTTCAATAAAACATGCAAAATAACACTCACACAAGCCAAGGAAACCAAAATGATAGAAAAACGGTAAAAGACTTGAAAAGAAAAACTTACTAGGAAAAGTTGTATTGATCGTGTTGAACATTCGTAGATGCCTTGGGAATGCCAAATCTCCAATATCGAATGTGAAAATGAGCTTTGGTTGCATCCATTAAATAGATTTGATCAATTTTAGGGTTTAGGTGAATTTCTCCTCCCCAAACCAACTCGCTACTGCAGTCAAATCTACAGCTGCTTGCTCGGATATTTTAGGGGCAGGCTTATTAAAAATTGAATAATGAATTGGTAACATAAAACTGTTGCAGATTTGGTACAGGTGGTGCTTATAACTTGTCTTCCAAAGTTTTCGATGATATATGTGAATGGGTGTGGGGTCTTGCGACGTCCACCTCCATCCCAGTACAGGAAATTCAGAATTAAAACACAACACATCCATAATATATGCACTATAGTAAAATGGCAGAATAACCCTCTTTATGACACGATAGTCAGACTTGAAGTCAAGAATGGCTTTGGCTAACTTGTCAGATAAGATAACCGCCCAATCCATGATTTCTCCACTGCATGCTGCCTCAATGAGGGGGACCATTTCTATGGTGATATTGGCAGAGTCATGCAATCCCCATAGCCTACACATCATAATTCCAGCATAACAGTAAGGTGAACACAGGGAGTCAACTGAGTACTTACCCAAGGTTTCATGCTTGTGTTTTGCTGGATTTTGTCTCCAGCCTCGAATACGTTCAGATTTGGTCTCGTTCTCTGCTCGAAACTTCTCCAAAAATGCAGCATTATACTTCTTCTCTTCTCGTGGCAGGTGATACATTAGCCTTAGGTCTTCAGCTCGAAACGAACCGAAAACCCTCCCATCCGTAGATTCAAACAGTCTATTGATAATTGGGAGCTCTTGGAGTGTCCACCTTACCACATCTGTGTAAGGAAGAATCTGCTCCCGAGCCGCTATTCTATGTAGGAAGGAGTCAACCAAATCTTTTAGATTGGCATCAGATTTGCTGGTATTGTCGCATAAAATCTCCACTTCGGTCACCATTGGTCCTTCGGTCTCAATCAAATTATAAGTCCCTTGCCAAGTGGTTTTGGGGAGTCCTAAGCATGTTGTATCTGATATTATTCCTTTGTTCTTCCCAGTTGGATCAGTGACAGTTAGCCCTGCGGCTGGTGGAGCAGTAGGCATTGTTGTCTTCTTGGATTTCTTTCCCATTCCACTTTCTTCTGTTTCTGTGAAAGAATTCTGTGCAGAGTGAAAGATAAGTGCAACACATGCAAAAATATCATAAATCGAACAGAATGAAGTATAAATATATCTTGGCGCATTCACAGTAATTAATCGACTTAAGGTGGCCTTAGGATCGAATACGTGGATAGGCTTCAAGCCCTTTTTTCTTATTAAATGGTCATTACGGCTTGTCAGTCTCATTAATTACAATTGCTTCGATTAATGGATAAATGATTTATTTGAAGCATGTTGAGGGCGATTTGGCGGTTTGAACATGGATGAGCGGCTTTTCCAAAGGATATGGCCTTAATTACGAATAAATCAAATCAAACTGCCTTTATGACTATTACCTTGAGAAATGTGCCATTTACCTTTTGCGAAATCGAGCATCGGGGATATGCTAAATTATTGCATTTGTTTTGCTTGGAATCCCCGATCGACGATATCCGATATCGCATCGCATCGGGCATTGCTGGTAGTGCCGCTTAGGATGAGGGCATGGTGAGTCATCGATTTCTGATAGCAATATCGCATCGCATCGGATGAGGATAAGCTTAGTTGTGCTTTAGATGCTATCGCCGATTGCTGATTGCCGATTTTGCATCGCATTGTAGCAAGGATCATTACTTTGTGTTACTTTATGCTTTGCCGATATCCTATAGCGATTTCGCATTGGCGAAAACCAATATGTCTCTTACATTGTGTTTTCTTTGTCATTGCGATATGCGATCTTGCGATCACTTTATCGCAATGATAAAGATAAATCGTTTTATATCGGGTTTTTTTTATTGGTTTTATTAAAAAGCCTCTTTGCGAAATAGAACTTTAAATTGATACCAATTTGAAACAAAAATTAAAAAGGGACCCATTTCACATTATATTTTTTTTTGGAATTTTAATGATATGAAATGGGGGGTTGTTGTAGGGCACAACAATTGGCGATTCGCTGGGAGAAGCAGTTATCTCTGAATAGTATAGTAATACTTAAACTTTTTCATAATAGAAATTTTATTCAAAAGGGAAAATTTCTAATATAACTAGATATAGTTGCATTCTAAGGAAACAAAACTTTCTTTGCTAATTTCCTCTCTTGTTGAAAATAGATACATTCCAGATTTTCAAATTGGCACTTATTGGTTGATATTGATAAAATAGGAGACTTTTCCAAACCAACTATTAAAATTAACTCATTTGCCATAGGTAGAGCCTCTGCTGCCAGCAAACATCCATAGTCTCGGTAGGGATACCTTTTAACCATATCATTGTCTATTGTCCTATTCACTTAAGAGCATGATTAACAGAATGAATTCAAAATCATGTTTTTTCACATTTGTTTTGATTTTCTTTTTCTATTATTTTATAAGATAAAAAGTCATTGCCCTGGTGTGGTGGCTAGTTGATTGACAATGCCATTCACTGGTAGTAATTTAACCGAACAAGCTGGCTCGTGATGAGACCCCTTGTCCTACAATTGAAGCCATTACCCTGTTTTGGTGCAGTATTGGTAATGTCGGCCAAACTATTTTCCTATGATCATGGTAAGCAGGCTTGTGATAAGATCTCTCAACTTTTATATCTAGTATTCTTGGAATTGCATCCTGAATAATCATGAACTTAAGTAAAATGGGATAGAAAATTTTCCTCCTTAAGGTAGGATGGATGACAAGGTAAGAGTTTGAGATGTTGAATTTGGACTAGTTTCTATTTTAATATTGATAACCTTTTTATAACCAATTTTGAAAAATCTAAAAAGATTTACAAGATTTATACTTCAAGAGGATTTCACTAGGATTGTATTGTAATTTTAGAATGCAATTATAACTAATTTCCTAGAAATTATTCCTTTTGTTTAATACTTCTAATTATTTTAAAATTAAATATCGCATTGCTTGTTTCTGAGAAACTCTTTAAATACAACAAATGTCAAATAGAAAATGCCTTACAGTTTTATTTTCTAGTTTTGCTACAAACTATAAAAATGTTATCTAAAAGGAGAAGAGTTTACCTCCTCAGTTGAAAAATTTCTTTAAGAGTAGGCCATTAACAGGGAGAGAATCTCTCAACCCTGACAAATCTTGTAGCATGAAGGTCGAATGGCCTATCTTTTCACAGATTTGAAACGGTCCGAGCCACATTTTCTGGAATTTGGTGTGTTTGCCTTTATCTTCATGGGCTTTGTCCCATTTCAGGACTAAATCTCCAACTTGCAATTGCTTAGAACTAGATGAGATTGAATCAAATGATGACTTGATGATCTGCTGATGTTTCGCATGAATAATTTTGGCTTTTTCTCTTTCTTCTTCTAATTTCAAGATTTGGTCATGCCTAAGTTGTAAAGAAGAAGAAGGATTTTCTTCAATAAACTGAACTAGAGCTAGAGAAGGAAGAATAAGATTTGTTGGTAGTACAACTTCTTTTCCATAAACGAGTTTAAATGGGGAAGAACCTATAGAAGCTTTTTGCGTTATCCTGTCAGCCCATAGTGCAAATATTAAAGATTTGTGCCAGGTCTTGTGATTCTGTTCGATAGTTCACTTGATAATTTTAATAAGGTTTTTGTTTGTAGATTCTGCCAAACCGTTACCCTGAGGATAATAGTTAGCAGAATATTTGAGCTTGAAACCTCTTTTGATTGCGAAATCAAACATAGCATTGCCTGAAAAGTAAGATGCATTATCAAAAACAAGAGCATTCGGGACACCAAACCTGGTAATGATGAATTGATCTATGAATTCAATGATGGCTTCAGAGTTTGTTGTCTTTAGCAGAATTGCTTCAACCCACTTGGTAAAGTAATCGGTAGTAGTAAGGATATATTTGTGTTGTTTGGAAGAATTAGGAGTAATTTCTCCAATAATGTCCAATCCCCATTGCTCAAATGGTTGTTCAATGTTGACCGGTTGCAGAGGAAAGGCTGATTTCTTTAGTCTCCCACTTGAAGTTTGACAACTTGGGCATTTCCTCACATATTCATGAGCATCTCTAAACAGAGTGGGCCAGTAATATCCAGCATGGATGACTTTGTGAGCTGTTGTATCAGCTCCGAAGTGGCCTC
>APFE031378725.1:28743-48136 GCA_000404065.3 Pinus taeda
AATGATGATGTACACAAGAGATGATGTTGCGATCATACAAGGAAAAATTCCCTCACGCAAGAGTGGCTCTAAGAGATTTTCCACTACTAGAATTCTCAATCAAAAGACTCCTATCAGTATGACACAAAAACATGCATGATGAGAATCCCGCCAACATGGCACAAAAGGGATCTCAATACAAAAACATGCATGATGACAACAAGAGTATTCCAACAACATATAACAAGGGATCTCAAAGCATAACATGATGAGTTATGACAACAAGTACATCACATAAAATATTCTGCATCAAATCAAGCAAGGATTCATGACAACATGTAATAAACAAGATCCTGCATCAACATCAATCAAGGATCTATGCAACATAATGCATAAAGAAGAAGTACATGAACACATCATATACCTCACCAGCAAGGGCCATCTGAAGAATTGGATGTCACACTGTTGAAGTTGTTCGAACTATCAATCTCAAGGCATCGATCGTATGAAAATCACTACCCACACATGAATGTGGACATCTGCATTAGCACTTAGAAAAGTGAATAGAAGAAGAAATGAGAGAATGAAAAATCTGCATACAACATCAGATTGATGGCATCAAGTAGTGCAAAATCAACTGTCCAAAATCCAAATTCTGAAAAGTTGAGAATCTGGGGCTCAAGGAATCTTTTAGATTCCCCTGGATTCCTCAAAGATTATGTTCCATGGATGGACTGGAAATCTGCAACTCAGATGACGAATTTGATCTTACCATTGTGATCCCTGCAGAAAACCATGAAAAACGGGTATAAACTTGACTATAATCCGACATGGAAAAATTTTACCTCCCTAGGAAAATATCAAGGCTCATGGTTCCACTCCCTGTTTTTGCTAAAATCATGGTTCCACGTGCATTCTGAAAATGACCGAAAAAATGTAGAACTGTGATGGAGAAATGAATAGCACCATTGCGCTCATGGTGAAGAGAGGTGTATAATCCATATAAAATTTGTCAATTTCTGACAAAGTGAAAATTTTGCCCTCCTGCAAAATTCATGGTTCCTACATTAATTAATCCACCTCGAAATCGGTGCTTGCCTTCAGCCTCCTCGAACTGTGTAGAATGGTAAAAAATTATTTTTAAATAAAATTATTGGCAAATAACCCAAGGTGATTAGTTGTCTTAATGGTTAAAAAGGCATATGTTTGAGGAAGGGTCGGGTGGTTAAACCCCGCCCCTCTTGTTTTAGTTACATGTGATATATTTTACAAACCAATGCATAAAAATAGGGGGTTCGGGTCCACATTGGGTGGCTTGCTTTCCAAAACCCTGAAAATATCCCTTTTTCCATTCAACTATAATACACGGAAAACACTAAAAAATCTGACCACAAAGCCTTTAAGCTGGATCTCAAATTATATGTAATCTTCCTTATTATCCTGTCGGGTCCACACTTATCGCAAATCGTTATTGCTTGGAAGGAGGTCAAAACCTCAATATATGGAAAATACAAAGAAATACATTGAAAATCCGAATAACCCGGATTTCAAATTCTATGCAATTGGGCTTATAATTCCCATCGGGTCCAGCTCTTATCGGCATATCACTATCGCAATCGCATTGGACTTGGCATCGGGGACCAGTGATCAAATCTGAACCATTGATCTCTTGTCCCAATCTAATGGCTAAGGTTTAATCACATATCGCATATTGCTACAACCTAGGGATTCCTCCCTACATCGACGTTGATCATCGCATCTCAATCGTTGATCCACCTGCCAATCCAACGGTCGATATTAAAACGCATATCACTCTATCGGCCAAGTCGCAATCGCTTCATCGGCCTGCCTGAGGTCCCAATATCAGGCGAAGGCCTACCTTCGACCCGATATGTCGAAGATCGTTGGTCGGGGGGTCTTCCACCTTTGATCAAAGTCTGCCCTTTTAAACCATTCCGATGCGATTTTCCTTTAGGAGGCTTTTAACCCCATTTTTATGCAATTTGCCTCTTTTTCAAAGGAAAATGGCAATCTTCTTTATGCGATAACCTCTTTGTCCGAATTCCATTTTAGTCCATTCAAGTAGTAGATTCATAATGAAAATATCTATGCAATAGGACTATTTCCAGGAGCATTCTTGGACTTTCATTTCTCTCTTTTACCTGCAAGTCAACCCAGAACTTTGATTGCTTCTAACTTTCGCATACAAACTCAGTTTGACGAACCGTTCACACCTCCGTGATTAGGATGACGAGATCTATTCTCTGGTCCTAGGTTGAAGTCATTCTAAGCACTTTGATTTTTGAGCGTTCATAAGCCCTCTTTGTCCTGTGTGTCTCTCTGGAGCCACCTAGATCAATAGCATATGTCACAGAGCAGCAATCTATAGTACATAAAGTAAAAAGACAAATTTGCTCAAGAAAATAGATTTAGAAAAGAGCTTTGAAAACTATAAGTTTGTCATCAAATCTTTAATTAATTTAACAACAAACTAGTTGGAGTTTGAAAATCAAAATCATTCATAGGAAACGAATAGGACAATGGCCAAAGTTGCTATTCATACAAATAAAGCTAGAGTCACTATTGCCATTGTAGATCACTAAAATTTGGCCAGTGGTCTAACAAATAGAGCTTATTTGCTGGGAAGACTCATCAATACCATTATTTTTTTTTCCATGGTCTGTTGTGTCTCTAGATCCAAATCAGATAGCTTGCCATTCTCAAGTTCTACCTTTCAATTTCTAGCTCACCCTTTAAAACATGACTCTACCGCTCCATTTTATTTTGTTTGTCAAGAGAATTGGCAAGACCTTCCCATCCTCTATTTTACATCATCAATAACCTTCCATCAATGATATAAAGAATAACATAGACACAACAAAGGCTAAAGATGTACTTGTTGTATGCCTATGTTCTAGGACTCTTCTGACCTGCAAAGAGCTCACCTTGAAAAAATACCATTCACATGGAATTTACAAAACTTTTTTAAATCAAGCTCCAAGTAAAGCAATCAAAATATGAACATCCTTTTAATAAATAAAATCTGTGACTTAAAATAAAAGTGGCCTAGAATTGAATGTTATATCAACCATGTCAAGTAACTAACATTGGGTGATAAATACAAGCCATGCATATTGGATTAGTGAAATAATTGATCTGGTAAAGCTCAAAAACAAATGACTTACAGCTAAGAAACACAAATAAATGACTTAGAACTAAGACATTGGGTTTCCCTTTCAACCCTGTCATTAAATAACTCTTCTTTATGTCACTTACCATTAAACTTTTTCTGATACGAGGTGGAAGTGTTATTGTAATATTAACCTCTGATAGTTTGTCTCCACTACTACTTCTCAAGATCTGCTCCATTACTAATGTTTGGGACTAGATAAGATACATGCAAAAACCATCAACATGAAAATGAAATCTAGATCCACAAATTGAAATAGACTATAGGATACCTCATTCCTGCAACATGATTACCTTTTCATGAACAATAAAAAAATCAATTAGGAGAGATGTAATTTTTGTCACATTTTGACAATTAAATATTTTGCATATTCTATGAACAATTGATGAAAAAATCAGCTAAAGCTTGTCAACATCAGGATTATAGTAAAACATAAAAGAACCACTACAACACATATATAATCCTAAACATAAGTATCTATACATATAAGTATTTATTGAGGACATTGTATTTTGTGAAAATATGGAAGTCAAAATTTTGAAATAACACAATTTATCGTACCACTGCTTTATGACGTCCTTTCAGGAATTTCTTCGAAGTTCAAAGTTCAAACAATTAACATTTAGCCTAAAAAAGCTCATATTTGAAAAGTAGATAACCCAAAGATGTAGAGTATATATCTCACATTTATATATCCTAATTTCCAAACATTGAAATGACACTTTTTAACATATTATTGTGAATTCAACCCACAATGCTAGAAAAAAGTATTGATGGTCATTTTGCTAATATAGAAGTTTTATACATGCATTTATTTAGACAGTTAGCTTGCAATCTCAAACATATCTAAGGATGCACGCAATGATCTTTAGTGCTGGTGTGTGAACTTGAGACAACAAAATCCAACATTTAACAGTTTGCCTACAATATGCACTAGCCGAATAGGTGAACAATAGTATTGTAGGTATGTGTTATGAATATATGTATTGTAGACCAATAAGAGTATGGTTGGAACAGTCATGTCCAACCCTTCCAAGTTTGCCTATAATTTGCATTGGTCTAATAGGTGAACAATACAACTTTAGGTGTGCATTCTGCATCACTTACCTAAATCCAAGACCTTCAACATAGAAATTTCAAAGAATATGTCCAGAACTGGTAGGTAATTTGCAAAATGATAGATTTGGATTGATTGTTTTTGGAGAAGACTAGATTCTTACAATATTCAATGTAAATTCATGACACTTTTCCAAGCTTAGATGGAAGAAAAAGGAACCAAGCTAGAAGGTTATTTAAAAAATCCTTACTTAGCCAAGGTAAAATGTTAGACCTTTTGTTTTTGTCAAAAAGCATAAATGTAAAAACTTTAATAAATTCAGTGAAGAGATTGTAGAAATGGTCTTATCAAACCACTAACATAAACAGAGCTAAGAAATATTGCTTTGTAAAAGAGATATTCATGGTCAAATTAACAAGAAAGTGACATTTTAGCATAGTTAATGCACTAGTGTTGTTGTTACCATATTTGGCCCAAATAAATTTAAAAAAAAAACACTTTCAATTTAATAGGAGTATGTTGGGAAAATAATCTCATAATAATACCCATCATTGAACATTCTGACCCACTAAATCACTTTTACACCATTTTGAATTCCTTCAACAAAGTACTTAAAAGTTGTGAACAATGTCATAACAATACTTCTAGCTATAGAATAATAATTTCAAGCTTGCCTCTGTTTTATGATATGGATATTTGTCCTTCAAACAGAGTTACGTGGCACAGAACCACTCCTTAAGAAAAAATGTGGTCATAAATGCATGTTGAACTCTCTTAGCACAAATATGCTCTTAGTATGGTATAAATTCTCATACTAGCGCTAGGTTTAAGAGTGTCAAAGGCTTTAGATTTTATTCATATTCTTTTGGAATTTCATGTTGGGAAACCTCCAAACCTATTTCCAGGAAAACTCAAGTTAAATGAAATTTGTTTGTATAATAGTTTTGATTCATATGAGGAATTCTGTGGGCATCACTCGTAGCTAGACCCTCTCTCTGATCAATTGAGCTCCCTCCTGGATCAATATGGGCTCATAGATGTTCCCATGAATAAGAAGATGCCAACTTGGCATAACAAACGGACTAGAGAAGCTGCCCTTGGTAGAAGGCTTGACAGATATCTCATTCAAGAAGACCTTCTCTATACCCACTCCATCTACGGGCAATGGGTGGGCTCAGGGGATATTTTGGATCACTCTCCCATCTACTTGGAAGTGGCTGGCTCTTCCAGAAAACCCAGGGTACCTTTCAAATTTAACTCTACTTAGTTAAAGGACCCTGAGTATATTAAGTTGGTTAAGGATTTATGGAAAGCCCAGCCCCCTTTCAGGGACTAAAGGAAGGCTATAGGTTTCTGTAGCAACCTGAAACAGCTTAAGAGATTAACTATTAAATGGACAAAAAGGAAAAAATCTAGGGATGACCAATCCCTTGCGAACATCGAAGCCTAGTTGGCCTCCTTAACGGATGATAGTGGGCTTGGTTACTTATCCACTGAAGCTAAGCTACATCTGGTTGATTTGGAGACTCAGAGATCTAAGATTCTCCTTAACCAGGAAGAATCATGGAGACTCAGAAGCAGAGCAATCTGGCTCCAAGTGGGGGATGGTAACACAAAATTCTTTCATAAATTCGCAAATGGAAGAAAAGCCAGCAATACAATCTGGCAAATGCCCTCAGACTAGGACCAAATACCCAACACTCACTCTCAACTCACCCTTCTTGGTATCTCTCACTTCAAGCAACTTTTCAAAGCCCCCCATGCCACTTCTATTCCTGAAATCATTGACATTTTTGGCCATTTCCCTGGGTTTCTAGAACTGGATGGGATGGAGGACCTTACAAAATCTGTCTCCATGGGGGAATTAGAAAGCACTCTCAATTGGTTCAAGAAGGACAAATGTCTGGGACCAGATGTTTGGCTTGTGGAATTCTTTATTGCTTTCTTTGATATCATTGGAGTAGACCTTCTTGGAGTGGTGGAAGAAAGCCATACTCTAGGCCACATATATGCCCCCATAAACTCCACGTTTATTGCCCTCATTCCCAAGACAGATTCCCCTACCTCATTCAATGACTTTCGCCCTATATCCCTCTGCAACTATCTCTACAAAATTATTGCAAAGATTATAGTAAATCACATCAAGTCGATCCTATCTGAACACATATCTCAGGAGCAATTCTCCTTCCTCCAAAATAGACATATTCATGAAGCCATTAGTTCTACCCAAGAGGCCCTCCACTCTGTTAAGCTAAAGAATCTAAACGGGGTGGCACTCAAAATCGACCTCTCAAAGGCCTTTAACAAGGTTAGCTAGTTATATTTAAGGATGACACTCACCCACCTGGGTTTCCCTCCGGAGTTTATCAACTGGATTATGGGATGTATTACATCAATTTCTTTTGCAATCCTTATAAATGGGTCAACCCCTAATTCCTTTCAAGCGGAACGGGGAATCAGGCAGGGTTGCCCCTTATCCCCTTTGCTATTCCTTCTGGTTATGGAAGGCCTGAGTAGACTGATTGCAACTGAGAAGCAAGCTAGGAGACTAAGGGGCCTCAAGATCACCAGTCAATGCCTTTTACCTCATCTACTTTTTGTTGATGATATATTCATATTCCTTAATGGGGTAATTTAGGACATCATCACTCTCATAGAGATATTAAAACTTTTTAGTGCTGCTACAGGAATGGGAATAAATAGGGAAAAATCCACTATATCCTTCTCTGATTTCACTCAACAATAATATCAACTAGCTCTTCAAAATTTCCCCTACCAAATATTGGCTCTGAAGGAGGGTTTGAAGTACTTGGGATTCAGGATTAAAGCACATAGTTACAAGATAGCAGATTGGACCTTGCTGATCTCAAAGGTGGAAAAAAGATTAAATATCTGGAGACATCGCTTACTATCCAAAGCCAGAAGACTGGTGCTCATAAAAACAGTGCTAGAAGCAACCCCAGTCTTTTGGATGTCCTTGGCCTAGATCCCCGTGGGGATTCTACATAGGATCCAACGAGTCTACAGCCATTTCCTATGGAAGGGACAGAAAGAAGGAAAGCCTTTTGCGTGGATCAAATAGAGCTGGATTACGACCCCCAAAAAATGGGATGGTTGGGGTCTAAAGCACCTCCCAGCTTTCGCACAAGCTCTGGCTGCAAAACTAGGCTGGCTCCTCCTGAAGCACAAGAGCCTTTGGTTGGAGGTGGTCATCCACAAATGCATTTGGCCTAGCACATCACTGGACTGGCTAAGACGACCCACATGGAACAAGAAAGGTATATCAATTATCTGGAGGGAAGTAATCAACACCCTTCCCATCATTAAAAGCAGCCTTATCTAGAGGATTGGGAATGGTGAGTCAGTCTGGATCGTGATTGATCCTTGGATTGGCAGCGTAAATGCCTACCAAGTCTCACAGGAACTAATCACACTTATAAACCACAATGGTGTCCATTTCATCTCACAACTCGGAGACCCTTGTAACTCTACCATCTTCCAGCAAGCATGGCACACGGGAGAGGCATGGAACATCTCGGATCAATGGAAAAGACAGTGGAGATTTTTTTTGCAGACTTTAATAGAATCCCATGTGCACCTAAGAGAAGAGGAGGATGAATTGATTTGGGGATATACTAAAAATGGGAACTACTCCTCCAAGCAAGGGTATGATATCATACATGTTGAGCACAAGCCAGATAGACTGATGAGTTGGTGGAGCCATCTTTGGAAGTTAAAAGCCCCTCCACACACAAAATCGTTGATGTGGAACATCATAATGGAAAAAACACCTACAGGAGAAAACCTCAAGAAACGGGCTTTCCCAGGCCTGACTTGGTGTATTTTATGCCATGCTGAGGAGGAATCAAATCACCATTTATTCCTCACTTGCCCCACTTCTCAACTACTCTGGTCTCAAATTCGGCACACACTAAGTATCAAGCATTCCTGGAGTGGGGTCAATATCCCAAATGCCTGGGAAAGATGGTGGGAAGCTGCAACTGAGTCAAGATCTAGGAATCTGCCACTTCTGGTCAACTGACACATATGGATGTGCCGCAATAACATTATTTTTAGGGACTGGAATATAATCTAGTCTCTGATTCCACCAAAAATTTGTTTGATCTATGGGGATATCCTGGTAGATGAATAAGTTTTTAGATCTCGGAACATCACATAGGAACTGATTGACAAAGCACACCCTTGGGCATACTTTTATGGGGCCACACAAGTAAAAGTATGTGGAGGAGGCATTATACTTTATCTATCAGACACACATTACTTTCACATTTGCATGGGGTTGGGAGAGGATACAAATAATTTTGCAGAGCTACTTACTCTTCGACATCTTTTACATTTTACAATCCTCAAACAGTGCAGACACATACAAATTTTTGGAGATTCCAAAATAGTCATAAACTTGTTCAACAACACAACAACTTGCCATGCACATACTCTCAGAACTATTTTGGATGATATTGTTTTTTCAAAACACATTTTGATCACATCTGATGCACTCATAGTTACAAGGAGCATAATGAAGGTGCGGACAAGCTATCGAAAGAGGCAACGCATCATCCTCGAGGAGAATGGATGATCACAGAGCACACACCTGAGTGGACCTATTAGTTCTTCCACAGACCATATATGGATCAGGAACTTTGAAGGGCAAACAAACCCTAATATCAACAGTCCTTATATGTTTTTTTCACAATTTTTCTATTATGTAATTATCACTTTTTGGAAACAGAACAGTGATCACCATTGGTGAATTTTTTAATATGTAATTACTTATATATCTACAACAAACACTAGCACACCCAACAGGGTCTTTCTGTAGAACTTACAATTCATAACTCCACACAGCTGACTACGGTCACATTACTTGCATATGCCTATGGCATTTACAACATGTAATTTTCAACAAATTAATGGAAATTATGATATTTTCTCCCCAAGAAAAAAAATAGTTTTGATTCATATGGATGCACATTAATATATATGCTTTTTTCCTAAATTTGAATAATTTATGTATTTTCTGGTGATCTTTCAGCATAGTTAATGCACTAGTATTACTGCTACAATATTTGGCCCAAACAATAAACAAAAAAACCCATTTTCAATTTAGTAGGAGCATGTTGGGCAAATAATCTCACAAAAATACCCATCATTGAACATTCTGACCCACTAAATCACGTTTACATCCTTTTGAAGTCCTTCAACAAAGTACTTAAAGTTGTGAACAATGTCATAACAATACTTCTAGCTATAGAACAAGCATTTCAAGCTTGCCTCTGTTTTATGATATCAATACTTGTCCTTCAAACAGAGTTATGTGGCATAGAACCACTTTCACCCTTAATAAAAAATGTGGTTGTAAATGCATGTTGAACTCTCTTAGCACAAATATTCTCTTAGTATGGTCTAGGATTCTCAAACTAGTGTCAGGTTTAAGGGTGCCAAAGACTTTAGATTTTAACTATGATATGGTGCACACTTGGCTTCAAGACAACATATTCTTTAGGAATTTCATGTTGGGAAACCTCCAAATCTATTTCCAGGAAACCTCAAGTTAAATGGAAATTTTTTTGTGTAATGGTTGTGATCCATATGGATGCACATTAATGTATATGTTGTTTTTCCTAAATTTGAATAATTTATATATTTTTTGGTCAACCAATTTTTTTATCTAGTTTTTATCTAGTTCCAATTTGATTTGACAGCAAAAAGAACTCAAAAACTTGAGAGGATAAATTAATATCCTCCCCAACCAATTCCAATTTCTGCTTGTGATGTGATTATTGTTCATGAGACAATTGTTGATCCATACAACACATGTATATATTCTTGGAAAATTATCTAACTATGAATATGGAAGTGTTCAGCTATCTTTTTTAGGACACTGTATTTATGAAAATATGGAAGTCAAATCTTTGAAATAACACAATTTATGGCAGTGGTAATTTGGAATTCAAATTTGAAATTTCATAATTTTGGACAGTGGAGAACTCCATATGTGTGTAAGAACTGAAATCCATGAATACAGTCACAACTCATCATATAATGTTGTAAGTTCTCTAAAACCCTAGATAGAGAAAACCAATAGAAACCTTAGCTCCACCAAAGATATTCAAAAAGATTGATTGTTGGAGTATCTACTAGGGTTTCTCTTGGTTTTCCCTATCTAGGCTTTTTAAAAGCATAGAGAATTATATGATAAGTTGTGATTGTGTTCATCGGTTTCATTTCTCCTTTATATATATGAAGTTTTCGGGTGAATGCTCCAAGAAACACTATCATCTTAAGACATAAACTTAAAGTACAAAGAATATTGAACGAGAGAGAGAGAGAGAGAAAGTAGCAATACTCGTTCATCTCTAACCCAAGTATGAAAAGGAATATGCACAAGTGCATGATTAACTATAATAACAACTCACTCCTTCCTCTATTTATATGAGAGGTAAAGGGGCTTTACAATAACAAGTGGACCTAGTCCACTACAAGCAAACTTGCAAGACACAAGTGAGTCCACCCATGTGAAGCACTCTACTCTAAGTGACATGTGTGAGGTTCAAATGTGACAATGATTAACAAGCAAGGCCTCCATGGCATAAGTAATACTCCCCAAGGTCCAACAATCCTCCAAAGGTCCAAAGCTCTAATGCATCTCCATGGTCATGTGTCTCCTTAAGGATAATGCATATCCAAGGTCATGTGTCACCTTAAGGACTCCCACACCTACATATCCACTCCCTTAACCCAAGAATCGACATGTCAAGTGTAAACCTCCATGCAAGCAACCAAGCAACCCCATGCTATCTAAGGCACAATAACCTCCTCTGAAATACCCAACTCTACTCCAAGCACATAAACTACCTTCATG
The DNA here is from genome assembly GCA_000404065.3 of Pinus taeda. NCBI lineage: Eukaryota > Viridiplantae > Streptophyta > Pinopsida > Pinales > Pinaceae > Pinus > Pinus taeda. Next base: position 39,853 of record APFE031378725.1, read on the forward strand.
CATCAACAACATGTAGTCACCAAGCTCCATACTTATCCAACACTTCAAGGAAGAATGTCTTTCAAACATCCAAATAGGGTCTAGGATCAAATAGTAAACCACCTCCAATGTCCAAGTCCATCATTGGAAAGCATGGTCCAACTGTACACCATTCACCCCACATCTCACGAAGCACCCCCAAGGCCCAAACATGGTGTAAACATTTTCAAAGTAACCCGAAAAGCTAAAAATTAGGTCCCTCTCATCATAAAATCCTTTGTAACTCCATGTGTCTTCAATTACAACTTTCACTCATAAGTGTCACTAATCAAAGTTTGCAACTCCTCTTTTCTAAAAAAAGTGGGAAGAGTAACTATAAAATTACCATTAGACATTGGAGTAGAGGATTTTTATGAAGGCGGTCTAAAAGAGACCATTTGGGGCAAGGGTAGTATCCATACTGCCTTGGTCTTCATTTGACATCCATACCTTGACGAATCTATTTGTGATGTGTTCTATTGCATGGATTTTGAAAGAGACTATTTGAGGTGGGCAGCATCCATATTGTTTTTTATTTGACCTAAGTTGGCATCCATACCTTCTCATAAGATGATTCTCACAATTTGAACTCCAAACACAAACATGCTAACATTATAGGTGGATTTTAGTTGACAAAAAACAAGGCTCTAACCCAAAGTGCTCCCTATCATGAGTTAAACAAGCCCTGAAAGACATCATGTGCTACATTCATCTCCCAATGGAGACTTGAAAGCCTCATGTGTACCTTAGTGATTATGGGCTTTTCTTGGCCCGCGACCCCTTATTCACAATCTCCCAACTTCTACATTGCCTCAAATCCACTATAAGGGACATATCTGAGAATAATTTACTGAATTTGACTACCAAATGGTAATTTCCCTGTAATGGTTTTAACTTTTACTTACCAATGAATGAAGGGTGGCCTTTACTGAATAACTTCAAGCTAAATTTATAAATGACATTTATTTGTATTCTTTTATGAGGAATGTTTCTTCTGTATTTACCATAGTCAACTATTTTTTTGTAATCAAAGGGTCATTATATAATGCTACACAATTTACCTTTATACACAGCTACACTGAGTTTGAAGTTACCTAAGTGGGTTTTGTCAATATGGTGGTATGCTAGATCAGTCTAGGTGGTGCACTGCATATGACCCCCACCATGATTCAAGTCTCATCATGGCACACACTTATGTTTGTGCTCATGCTTGTGAGTGTGCCACCACACATATTAGCAGTCAGGGCCAAGTGCATGTACTAGGTGTCTTTTGCGGAAACGATACCCTCCACACATAGCCTACTAGCCAAACAAATCCAACATGAATGTCATTGGTTGTAGTCTCTCCCAAGTAGGGCAAGGTGCAATCAACATATCATGATAACAGGAAGCCAATAAAAAAAAAAATATGGGTTCACTAAAATAAGTGTAAGTTTTATCTAATTATTCAACAGATTTTCCTTAATAGAGGAAAGTTATAATTCTTGCAATGATTATGAACATGGCACAAAGTCTCGGCTATGTCACAAGGTTCACTAAACTTCAACCATTAATTTTAAATTTCAGTGAATTCAACTAAATTCAAAGGGCCAAGTGCATGTACCAGGGGTCTTTTGCGGAAAAGATACCCTCTACACATATCCTACTAGCCAAACAAATCCAACTTGAATGGCATTGGTTGTAGTCTCTCCTAAGTAGGGCAAGGTGCAGTAGACGTATCATGATAACAGAAAGCCAATCAACAAAAAATGTGGGTTCACTAAAATAAGTGTAAGTTTTATCTAATTATTCAACAGATTTTCCTAACAAGGTGGCAAGTTAGAATGCTTGCAATGATTATGAACATGGCACAAACTCTAGGCTATGTCACAAAGTTCACTAAACTTCAACCATAAATCTTAAAATTCAGTGAATTCAACCAAATTCATAGGGCCAAGTGCATGTACCAAGTGTCTTTTGCGGAAAAGATGCCCTCCACACATAGCCTACTAGCCAAACAAATCAAACTTGAATGTCATTGGTTGTAGTCACTCCCAAGTAGGGCAAGGTGCAATGGACATATCATGATAACAGGGAGCCAATCAACAAAAAATGTGGGTTCACTCAAATAAGTGTAAGTTTTATCTAATTATTCAACAAATTTTCCTAACAGAGTGGCAAGTTAGAATGCTTGCAATGATTATGAACATGGCAAAAAGTCTAATCTATGTCACAAGGTTCACTGAACTTCAACCATAAAGTTTAAAATTCAGTGAATTCAACCAAATTCAAAGGGCCAAGTGCATGTACTTGGTGTCTTTTGCAGAAAAGATGCCCTCCACACATAGCCTACTAGACAAACAAATCCAACTTGAATGTCATTGGTTGTAGTCTCTCCCAAGTAGGGCAAGGTGCAGCCAGCATACCATGGTAAAAGGAAGCCAATCAACAATAAATGTGGGTTCACTAAAATAAGTGTAAGATTTATCTAATTATTCTATAGATTTTCCTAACAGAATGGCAAGTTAGAATGCTTGGAACGATTATGAACATGGCACAAGGTCTATGCAATGTCACAAGGTTCACTAAACTTCAACCAAGAAGTTTAAAATTCAGTGAATTCAACCAAATTCAAAGGTTGTCCCGTATTCATAGAGATTCATCCCTATATCTGTGCATAGTTTTAAAAACCGAAACCAGGTTTTGAACTAGCCTAGCTATCTAATCGAGTGTTGAACCAAAATCAGGTCTAATCAGATTCAATGAACTAGATTTGAAAAAAAAATAGACACTATATTATAATTAAAAAATTGGGAATTATATACGTAATAATTAGGAACTATATAATTAAAAATTTGACACATATATATTTAAATTTAATGATGAATTTTATTGGATATTTTTAATATGACATATTTATATTGAATTTTGTTATTGCAAAATTCAAACATAAACACAAAGCAGGTAACTTGGATTGTGCCACAACTTGCTGATGCACTGATATTCACCCTTATCTAGAGAGAAAAGTTTGTTGATACGCTAATATTCACTCTTATCTAGAGAGAAAAGTTTTACAGACGATAATTTCATTCATTTTGTGTTGATGGAGTAGATCTTTGGATTTGCAATAACATGACCTTTTTCTCTTTCCAATGACATGGGTCTCATCTCAATTAAACCTTGCACCATTTTCCTTTTTTCATTGCTTCATTTGCAAAACTATGAGGGGTTGAGAGCACTAACAATAGCCATTGAAGAAAACACAAACGCTAAAATCTCCAATGCAAACCACATGGCACAATCTTCTTTTTTCATTGATTCATTTGCAAAACTATGAGGGGTTGAGAGCGCTAACAACAACAGGCATTAAAATCTCCAATGCAAACCACATGACACCATTTTCTTTTTTCATTGATTATTTTCGCTAATTGTGAGGGGTCGAGAGCACTAACAACAATAGGCATTTGAAGAGTAGTAGCACATTGACATTAGCTTTTCAAGAGTAGTGGAACAGTTACAACGAAACAATGAGCATCTGAACAATGGATTCGCCATAGAAGCACTCCCATTTGTTAGTATATATTTAATAAAAACTAGATTCCTCTTCTGACAATGAGGCTAACACGCCTGGATTTAACTCAATAGCATTTATTTCTGATACCATTGTTATGGGGTTTGCTGGGGAAAATTTGGGTTTATTCTTTCCATAATGGAGCCAATGATTGATTTGCTAGATCTTGTTGTTGGCATTATGGCACGGGTGTTGTCCTTGATGGCAACCTTCTTTGGTAACAGATCTCAGTTCAGGCACTCAGAAAGTAGAAAAAGTCATATACGGAGGTTCATCTAGACTAAGGCACGTATACACGCGGGTTATACATTACAAAAGCGTGTATATGTTGGTGATCATCCTTTTGGTCCATGGCAGTTAGACCTTGGAACTTGAACCTATGTTTTGGACCATGGTGTCTCATCAGATGTGTCGATCCCTAGTTTTGGGTTCATGGTATTGAAATGTTATGGTTTTGGACCATGGTATTGGGGAAGGCCTAGGACTATAAAAGAGGAAGGAGATCTTGTGACAAATCACCATCTGAATTATTATTGAAGATCTAATAAAGTGCTAGAGCTGGTATATTGGGTGGTGATGCAGATCTGGATCTGAAGAAAGGAGGAATCTTAGTGCCAAAGGAAGGATAAGTTCTATTCATGGGTCATAATCTTTAAGCTTGGATGATAGTATCTTTGTACGATTTTGATCTACTAGATGTGGTGCTTGTCTGATCTATAAGATTGATAATCTGGGTTAATTAGTGATTGAATATTTGGAAGAGTGTGCTGTCTTTTATAGATCTGTATGTAGGTTCAGTAAAGCAAGGGCGTGTATACACGCAGTTTAGGTGAAGTAAAGGCGTGTATACGCAGGTTGTTCCATACGCAAATGCGTATGCACGCAAGTTGCAAACTGTTGAAATTGCATATATGATTTAAGTTGTGATCTAGTTGTTTCTGCTTATTGTTGCTGTGTTCTGGGCTCTGTTGTGTGGTTTCTGGTACTGTGTTTTGGGTACAGCTGGCAGAGAAGTATCTACTTGATTTCAGATCTAGTTGGTGAAAAGAAGTTTGGTTGATGAATATTTTCTTGATAATTGTTTTATGATTCATGGATCCAGTCTGAAAATTGATCCCTGGAAGAAAGAGAAGGTTGTAGCCTTCTGTAGGCCAGCACCTATGTACTAGTATCTTGGCTAGTGCAAGAGCTAAGGGGGTTGTAGCTCCCTTCCAGGAGAGCTAGAAAATGAGAGAGAGTTGTAGCTCTCTGCAAGTTGTATCCTATGTACTGGTAAAGGACTGCACCAGTACATTGTAAACAAAGGTTTCTAATTTAAGGAAAGATAGAGACGAATTGCAGCAGGTGGTTTTCACCCACATTGGGTTTCCACCTTATATCTGGTGTTCTTGTGTGTGATTGTCTTTCTGCTCCTGTTTTACTATCTATGGTTACTGGTTATTTGATGTTGCATCTCATATTAACAAACATCATCTAAAGTTCAAGTAAATTAAAAGTTTGCTCTGTGTACGCTGGTTTACTTCTGAATAGTTGTGTATATACGCGGGTTGAATTGTCTGAAGTAGTGTATACAATTTGATTTTTAAAAAGGATTATTTGACTTGATAATACTGATTCACCCCCCCTCTCAGTATTATTTTCAACAATTTATTAGAGTAGGTCCTTCTGAAGAAGCTTGATCGCTTGAAGGAAGATCTTTCATCATGAGCAACTACGAGAGGGAAGCATCTATCAGGCCACCGATTTTTGATGGGACAAACTTCAATTATTGGAAGGTAAGAGTTACTGCATATCTTCAATCTCTTGGTACAGAAGTTTGGGATATCATAGAGACAGGTTACACTTTTCCTTCAGCTACTCCTATAGATGCGGCCGAAAAGAAGAAATATGAAACAAATGCTAAAGCAGTCAATACTTTGCTGGGATGCATATCTCAAACAGAATTTGTGAAGGTTATGCAATATAAATCAGCAAAAGAAATATGGGACAAGATTGTCTTGAGCTACGAAGGAGATGAACAGGTAAAGCGTGCTAAACTTCAAACTCTCAGGATTCAATATGAGAATCTCAGGATGTATAATGATGAAAATGTGGCTAACTACATTCCTCGGGTAGATGAGATTGTTAATTGCATGAAAAATTTGGGTGAAGAAATAAAAGAGGTTATTGTGGTTGAAAAGGTTCTAAGATCATTGTCCCCCAAGTTTGAATCTAAAATATCTACAATAGAAGAAAAAGAAAATCTACGAATTCTTACTATGTCTCAGCTACATGGAATTCTAACTCCTTATGAAATGATAAAGGGAGGTCCCTCAAATAGAAGAGAAGCTGCTTGCAAGGCGTCAGGCAAAGGAGATTATTATGAAGCAAGTCACTTACCAGAAGAAGAAGAAGAAGAATCAAATTTTGTCAGAAATCTTCAAAGTGGTTCTGGAAGGTTCAGAGGTAAGTTACCTTTTAAAAGCTTTGCTTGTGGAAGAGTAGGTCATTATACTACAAAATGTCCCTACAAGGATAAAGGAAAGGAACCTGGTAGATGGAACAAAAAACAGGGTGCAAATAAGAAAATCTAGTACACTCATGAAGATAGTGATGGTCTATCAAATAGTGATGAAGATGAACAAGATAATGAATATAAACTGTTAATGGCATTCGAAGATGATGATTATATGGATGCTATAGATGTGGATAACCTTTTTGAAGAAATTACTAGACTCAAGAGATGTATAGAGGAAAATAATATGATCATTGATACTCTACAATTTCAAATCGATGAAAAGGAAAAACATTTTGAAAAGTTAGAAGGTGAAATTGTTGCTCTTAGAAAAGAGATTGAGAAAACAAAATCTATTAATCTTAATTTTGTCAAAGGATCTAAAAGTCTGGATGAGATTATAAATGTATAACATTCTCCTCTAAACAAGACAGGTCTGGGCTATAATGGAGAAACTTCTCAAGCATCCACTTCAAAAAGTTGTCTTGATCCAGCAAAAAGGAGTGAGCAAAAGCACAATGGAGACTATCAAGTAAAGCATGGACAAATTGCAAACAAAGGCTATCTGGGGCAATCTGTTTTAAGAATGAACAAAAGCTACAACCAGCCACAGGTAAAGTTTTCTCAATTTGGTTCAAGAATGAATAACAATAGAGATTACAATCACTTGGCCGGTAGATTTGATAACCACAGAAGTTTCTTCAATGGACAATGTTTTTCTTGTCATAACTTTGGTCATAAGGCAGCTCAATGTGTTGCATATAAAACAATCATGACTAGAGAAGCTCAAAAACAAAGAAGTATGACCGGGATTACTAAAAGGACCTATAACAGCTTTTTGGCTCTTGAAAATGAAGTTGAATGTTCTATTTGCAACTCTTTGGCCATGAAGATTCTGAATGCAGGAGCAGGTTTCAGCAGAAAAAGGAAGAAGCCTCAAGCGCCAAAACATGGAGAATAAAGGAACCACAAACAGAAAGATGTGGGATAGCATTTTATGCAGAGGGACAAGAAAATCTATGGTACATTGACAGTGGATGTTCGAAGCATATGACAGGTGATAGAGAAAAACTTGAGTCTTACTTTGCTCTAGAAAAGGGAAAGAAAGTCTCTTTTGGAAATGACACTCCTGCAACTATAAAAGGAAAAGGCATTGCTCAGTTAAAAGAAAAGGTCAAGGCTGGAAATGTTTTGTATGTTGATGGATTAAAGCATAATATTCTAAGTGTCAGCCAGATGTGTGATCAAAGAACAGAGGTAATATTCAGATCAAACGGATGTCTTGCTCGTGATCTTGATACAGGTAAAACAATGATCAAAGGCAAAAGAACTCCAAACAATCTATACATATTTGAAGAAGGACAACAACAATGCTATCTGAGCAAGGAAGATGAGCACTCGTTATGGCATCGAAGGTTGGGGCATCTAAGCTTTTCACAAATAAGGAAAGCATGCAAATATCAGGCAGTTCGCGATCTTCCAAATATCAAAATTCCTGACAATACCATATGCAAATCATGTCAGTTTGGAAAACAAACCAGAACTAACTTTACAGAGAAGGAAGGATCAGCTAGCATGCCTCTTGAGCTAGTACATACAGATACTTGCAGTCCCTTCAGGAAAAGAACACCTCGAGGAGAAGAATACTTGATATTATTCATTGACGATTTCTCCAGGTTTGTCTGGTTATGACTTATGAAGCACAAAGATGAAGCATTCGAAAAATTCAAATCCTTCAAAGCTTTGGTTGAAAATGAATCAGGTCACAAAATTAAGTGCCTCAGGTCTGACAGAGGAGGAGAGTTTACCTCAAATTAATTTTTCGATTTCTGTGAAGAACATGGAATAAGAAGGGAATTCTCTACAGCTAGAACTCCTCAGAAAAATGGAGTGGTGGAAAGGATGAACAGAACAATCCAACAAATGGCCCGTGCTATGCTTGATGAGTCTGGAACTCCTGCAACTTTCTGCGGTGAAGCTGCATATGCTGCGGTTGTTATTCTCAACAAAACAAATGTCCGAGTGAACAACACTCAAACTCCACATGAGATCTGGTATTAAAACTCCTTCAATAAAGAATTTCAAAATTTTTGGGAGCAAATGCTATATTAAGAATACGGATGAACATCTTGGCAAACTTGAACCTAGAGCGGATGAAGGAATTCTCCTTGGATATTCTCCCTATAGCAAAGCATATAAATGCTATAATAAAAGACTTGGAA
>APFE031378725.1:84097-99903 GCA_000404065.3 Pinus taeda
ATTCATATGAAGTAATCTTTGAATGATTGAATATCTCATGTTTATTTTACAGAGTCATCTATATGCCTGTTAGATAGAGGAGGATTATTTATCGCTGCATTCCGAATGAATAAGTTGTTCCCGGGATTAGTATTAGTTTCCCTATTTTTGCCATAGAATAAGCTAGTTGCCTATTAGCAAAATCAAACTATTCATCACCCATCCATCCCTTTTATTCAATATTGGGAAACTGGTCCCGTTATCTCCAGTCGGAGCCACCATCCCAAACGGAAAAGGAGCTGTACCAAGGTCCGGACTGGGTGGTTATCCCCTAATGTTGTTGCAGCGATTTTTGAGGCCTCAACATTTCTGGCACTAGAATAAGGGCGATCCGCTATGAATGGCGAGTAAGCCAACACCTACAAACCATTCAAAGAGTAATTCACCCTCCACCTCTCCTCGGACATCTCGTTCGCATTCTGAATCTTCAATATCCAGACAAGACGAAGAAGGATCAACCACTACTACTCAATTACATCATACTCCAGAACAATTAAGTCCAGAGTCCCCTGAAGTTCAATCCATCATCCAGAAACTTCAAGGCTTCTCAATTTCGCCTCCTAGATCTGAAGTATCACAAGGCAGTCAAACTTTACAATTTCGCTTACCCCCTCACCTTACCACACTCCAAAGCGAAAAGCTAGGTATTGAACCGCCCGAGTTTCCTTTACCCAAAAGGAAAAGGATTAAAAAGACCGCTGAAGGTTCTGGTAGCGAAACCTTTTCTCCATCATCTTCCATTTCATCACCACCTGTGCGAAGTCAAACACCCACTTCACCACTACATATTGTTGTTCACCAAGGGAATTCATCTCAAACATCACAATATTTTCAGTCTATACTTCTACCTCCCCCTCAAGCACCTGGAACACCACAAACAATCATTGGTACTCCTAAAATGGCTCAAAGACCATGGATAAGTCCTGGTGCAGTCACCATGCCTGCACCTTTACATCCTTTACCCGATTACCCCGAAAAATGGTTACCCAAGTTCAATCGAGATGCTGGAACTTCAGCAGAAGAACACATAAATAATTTTATGTTGTCAGGCAATCTAAAGGGACTCACTGAAGAAGATTTGGTAGTAAGATTATTTCCCTATTCACTACAAGGATCTGCATGGTCTTGGTACTTTTCCTTGCCCTATGGATCCATCACAAGTTGGAAAATCTTGTAGGAAATATTTCTTACCAAATACGGCGATGATAGATCCTTGGCTACACTTGTCCATGACCTTTCCAATTTAAGGATCGAGTCAAGAGAACCTATTAAGGAGTTCAACTCCCGATTCAACAAACTCTTGAACAAAATCCCCACCGATGATAAGCCAAGCGAACAAGTTAGAAGTGAGTGGAATATCACTGCCTTACCTTCAAACATAGCCATATTTTTCAATAGGGCTAAATAGCCTACATTAGCTGAAAACATGAAGGAAGCACTCACTGTGGAAAAAAGTGTAATCGCCTTAGAAAAGAAAACTGCCCTGGAAGAACGAAAATCTATAAAAGTATCCTTTAAATATGAATCGAAGAAAAAGATCACTAAGGATCCATATGACATGGAGGGCCTTCAGAAAGTCCTTAAAACCATGTCGAACGAAATGGTTGAGATCAAGAAACAAGTCTCAGAATCCTCAACGAAGAAACCATATAGGATTTCAAGAAACCCGAGTCCAAGCCTCCAAGTGTTATATCATACACAGACTCGGATCCTGAGGAAGAAGAAGAGGAAGAAACAGTTACACCATCTGAAGAAGAAGAAGAGGAAGTAGTTGAATGTCACGGGATGTGGGACTTTATACTCCCTAATTCCGATATTGACGCTGAGCAAGAAGCCTTTCCTGTCACTACAAGGAGTAAAGCTACTCCTGAACCTCTTCAAGCTAATCCAAAGAAAAGGAGTGCTGGAACCAATACTGCAAAGGAAAGGGTACCCTCAAGGAAGCCAGCCGTGACAATATCTAACAATCAGCCATCATCCTCCACTACCCCTTTGTCATCTAAGACATTGGTAGTTTCTGATTCGATGGATTATAATATTGTCGATGACATGAAGAAAACTAAGGCAAACATCACCATGTTTTAACTTAGTAAATTAAAACATCAACAAAAATTATTACTCAAAGAACTTAACGTTGTTCCTTCTTCACCTCTTCCCACCACTAAAGCTGCAAGCGACTCAGGACAACCACCTTCTGGTAGAGTTGAGGCAACTGACACAATTTTGATTGGAGATATATCAAACTCCCATACCCCTCCTTTCCTCTTAACTTATGAAATTTATAATTGAAATCTACACAACTGCTTAATTGATTCTGGGGCATCCTCGAATATAATGCCTGCTTCAGTTTGCTCTAAACTGAATATAGAACCCCAGAAGTCTTCTATTCACATTGTGCATTTAGATAGAACTAAGGTTCAGGTTCTTGGGGAATTAAACTCTGTAACTATCAGGTTATCGTTGGATCCACAAATAGTCGAAAGGATTGATATTCTAATCGCCGATATACCTGAATTCTACGGGTTTATTTTAAGCAGGGATTGGTCAGAAAAACTCCATGGGTATATCTCCACCGATTGGTCCCATATGTGGCTCCCCTATAAGGGCAAGCCCAATCAAATAAGGATCGATCGAGAGAAACATATGACCCACACAGTTACAAAATTTGAACAAGAAAATCAACCAGTCACGTTCAACAACAATATCCTAGGAAATTATTCGTCCGAGTCATTTTTCGGCGATTACATTGCCCAGCCATCTCCTTTCTCAGTTAACAATTTCACATCACAAATTGAAAAATTTTCACAGATCGACAGGTCTAAATGTGTTAATGTTACTGAGAATGTTGTGACAAAAATTGTAGATAATTCATTATTTTGGTCTTTATATTTTGATGGATCTAAGTCCAATGAAGGATCAGGAGCAGGATGCATTTTGGTCAGCCCGCAAGGAGAAAAAAAATTGTTGTCCTGTAGATTAGAATTTGAATGCACCAATAACACAGCAGAGTACGAAGCACTAGTCCAAGGAATGTATAAAGCGACCGGCCTCAAAGTTCAATACTTAAAGTTCTTTGGAGATTCTGAGATTATTGTCAAACAGGTAAGGAATACAATTCATTGTCTTTCGAACCATCTTAAACATTATCAATCGCTGGTACAAGAGCTCACTTCCCGTTTTTTAGCATTCAATATTTCTTCCATTCCCAGGTCACAAAGTTCGGCAGCCGACTTGCTAGCCAATGTCGCTTCCAAGCTACTCCCTTCCGAAGACTATAGTCTCGATAGGTTTTCAGTAGAATTACTTTTTAGGCCATCCATTCCTGACAATGTAACTAGTTGGAGAGTGTTTAACCACGATGATGACATTTTACAATTTCTGACCTCCAAAAAATCCTATGATAATCAAATCATTGGGGAAGATGAGCACGATACTCAAATGCAAGGAAAACATGAGGAAAACTCAATCCCTAAGGGCGTAGTGAAGCTTGAAGACCTTTACGATATTAAAGACAGATTTAAACCTGTGTCTAATACAAAGCTCCAGAGCTCTACCTTAAGGTTTGAATTAATAAATCTTGGCACCGAACAAAATCCTCAAAGCATTAATTTAGGATTAGGACTTTCCATAGAGGAAAAAGAAGCATTCATTAGTTTGTTACGAAAGAATAAACATGTTTTCGCTTGCAAATATGACGATCTAAAAACACATGATACATCTATTATTCAGCACACTATCCCAATGCTTCCCGCACATAAACCAGTTCAACAAAAGCTGAGAAAAATACATCCAAACTTAGAGGGTCAAATAAAATCGGAACTCAATAAACTCTTGAAAGCTAAGATTATTTTTCCTGTACGACACTCAAACTGGGTCTCCAATATGGTACCAGTCAGAAAGAAAAATGGCGACATAAGGATTTGTATTGATTTCAGAAATTTAAATAAGGCAATTCTAAAAGAAAATTTCCCATTACCCACTATGGAGAAAATACTCCAATTAGTGGCAGGTTCAGAGTTAATGTCCTTCCTGGATGGTTCTTCAGGGTATAACCAAATTTTGGTCCACCCCAATGACCAACTCAAAACCACATTCAGAACAAAGTGGGGAACATATGCATATCAGAAAATGCCTTTCGGACTTATTAATGCAGGAGCCACTTTTAAAAGAGCGATGGATATCACTTTCAAAGGGTTAATTAATAGAACAGTAGTCATCTATTTAGACGACATTACTGTATTTTCTAAACAGAGATCCAACCACTTGCATGATTTGAATCAAATATTTCAATGCTGTAAGAAATACGGCATTTCTCTAAACCCTAAGAAATCCTTTTTCGTTCTTGATTAAGGTAAGCTCCTAGGATTTATATTATCTAAAGACGGCATCTATATTGATCTAGAGAGGATTAAAGAAATCTTTGAAATCCCTTTTCCTCATAATAAGAAATCCATGCAGTCATTTTTAGGCCAAATCAATTTTGTAAAAAGATTTGTTCCAGAATTTTCTCAGATTATTTTACCACTTCAAACTATGACTAAGAACTAATCAAACAATCAATAATCAATAATCATTTTACATTGTATACCATCGCATCTGATTTCTCTTATGCTGCAGTACTGACAGAGATCAACGATCACGATTTGGAAGCACCGATTTCATTCTATAGCTCAAATCTTCAAGGTGCAGAACTAAACTAATCTGAAGTAGAAAAACAAGCCTTTGTTGTATATAAAGCGGTTAAACATTACAGACCTTTCCTTTTAAACGCCCATACAAAGGTTATAGTTCCTTTCTCCTCAGTTAGGCAACTATTAATCCAAAGAGACTAGGAGAAAAAGGGCAAATTGGGTAACAACACTTCAATAATATGACCTAAAGATCAAGCCAGCAAAGATTGTTAGAGGCCAAGGTTTTTGCAGGTTATTGGCAGGAGCATCCAACTTTCTGGAATCAAGCGATACAGATCAATCTGAAACAATCAACCAGATAAGTATCATTGACTCTAAATCACAGTATGCTGATTTAATATTACTTGAAAAATTGATATGCACCTCCCAACTTGTCCTACAAAAACAAAAGGGCCATAAGATTGAAAGCAAAAAATTTTACCATTATTGATGATGTGCTTTTTAGGCAAAATTATGATTCTGTTTTATTAAGATGCCTTGAAAAACCAGAAGCACAAAGCGTCTTGCAGGAATTGCATGATGGACCAGCATGAGGCCACTTCGGAGCTGATACCACATCTCACAAAGTCATCCATGCTGGGCATTATTGGCCCACTCTGTTTAGAGATGCTCATGAATATGTAAGGAAATGCTGAAATTGTCAAACTTCAAGTAGAAGATAAAGGAAATCATCCTTCCCTCTGCAATCGATCAACATTGAACAACCATTTGAGCAATGGGGATTGGACATTATCAGAGAAATTACTCCAAATTCTTCCAAACAACATAAGTATATCCTTACTGCTACTGATTACTTTACCAAGTGGCTTGAAGCGATTCCGTTAAAGACAACAAACTCTGAAGCCATTATTGAATTTATAGACCAATTCATCATTACCAGGTTTGGTGTCCCGAACGCTATTGTTTTTTATAATGCATCTTATTTTTCAGGCAATGCTATGTTTGATTTTGGAATCAAAAGAGGATTCAAACTCAAATATTTTGCTAACTATTATCCTCAGGGAAATGGTTTGGCCAAATCTACAAACAAAAACCTTATCAAAATTATCAAGCGAACTATTGAACAGAATCATAATAACTGGCACAAATCTTTAATATTTGCATTATGGGCTGACAGGATAACACAAAAAGCTTCTATAGGTTCTTCCCCATTTAAACTTGTTTATCGAAAAGAAGTTGTACTACCAACAAATCTCATTCTTCCTTCTCTAGCCCTAGTTCAATTTATTGAAGAAAACCCTTCTTCTTCTTTACATCTTAGACATGACCAAATTCTAAAATTAAAAGAAGACAGAGAAAAAGCCAAAATCATTCATACGAAACATCAGTAGATCATCAAGTCATAATTTGATTCAATTTCATCTGGTTCTAAAGAATTTCAAGTTGGTGATTTAGTCCTGAAATGGGACAAAGCCCATGAAGATAAAGGAAAACACACCAAGTTTCAGAAGATGTGGCTTGGACCATTTTAGATTTGTGAAAATATAGGCCATTTGACCTTGATGCTACAAGATTTATGAGGGTTGAGAGATTCTCTCCCTGTTAATGGTCTGATCTTAAAGAATTTTTTCAATTGAGGAGGTAACAGATTCTCCTTTTTAATAGCATTTTTGTAATTTGTAGTAGCATTAGAAAATAAAACTATAAGGAAGCTTCTATTTGACCTTTACTGTGTTCAAAGGGTTTCTCAAAACAAGTAGTGCGATATTTACTTTTAAATTAATAGAAGTCTTAAATAAAAGGAATGATTTCTAGGAAATTAGTTGTAATTGCATTCTGAAACTACACTACAATCCTAGTGAACCCCTCTCGAAGTTTATAAATCTTGTAAATCTTTTTAGATTTTTCAAATTGGTTACAAAAAGGTTATCAATATTAAAATAGGAGCTAATCCAAATTCAGCATCTCCAACTCTTACCTTGTCATCCATCCTATCTTAAGAAGGAAATTGTCTATCCCATTTACTCAAGTTCGTGATTATTCAGGGTGTAATTCCAGGAATACTGGATACAAAAGTTAAGAGGTCTTATTACAAGCCTACTTACCATGTTCATAGGGAAATAATTTAGCCGACATTACCAATACTTCATACCAAAACAGGGTAATGGCTTCAATTGTAAGACAAGGGGTCTCATCACGAGCCAGCTTGTTCGGTTAGATTACTACCAGTGAATGGCATTGTCACCTAACTGGCCACCACACTAGGGCAATGCCTTTTTATCTTGAAAAATAGCAAAAAAAGGAAAAGAAATACAAAATGTGAAAAAACATATTTTGAAATCATTCTGATAATCATGCTCTAAGGTGAATGGAACAATAGACAATGATATGGTCAAAAGGTATCCCTGTCGAAACTATGGACGTTTGCTAGCAGCAGAGGCTCTACCTATGACAAAGGAGTTAATTTTAATAGCTGATTTGGAAAAGTTCTCTGTTTTATCAATACCAACCAACAAATGCCAATTTAGAATCTAGAATGTATCTATTTTTAACAAAAGAGGAAATTATCAAAGAAAGTTTTGTTTTCTCTAGAATGCAACTATACCTAGTTATATTAGAATTTTTCCCTTTTGATAAAAAATTCTATTTTTGAAAAAGTTTAAGTATTTCTATACTTTTCAGAGATAACTGTTTCTTCCAGCGAATCGCCAATTGGTGTGCCCTACAACAACCCCCCATTTCATATCATTACTATTCCAAAACCATAATATGAAATGGGTCCCTTTTTAATTTTTGTTTTAAAATTGGTATCAATTAAATTTCTATTTTCAAAGAGGCCTTTTCAATAAAACCAATCAAAAACCCCAACGTAAAATGATTTACCTTTATCATTGCGATAAAGTGATCGCAAGATTGCATATCGCAATGACAAAGCGAACACAACTTAGGGACATCATGATTTCCGCCGATGCGAAATCACTATCGGATATTGGCAAATAATAAAGTAACACAAATAACAACCCCTAGCTCCGATGCGATGTGAAATCGGCAATCGACGATAATTCTTAAACGTAAATAAGCTTCCACTTGCTTCGATGCGATGCGACATCGCTATCGGCGATCGGCGACTCACCTTTCCTGCATTCTAAACTGCCCTACCCGCTACTCCCAACGCGATGCAATATCGCTATCGGTGATCGGGTATTCCAAATGGATCCAAAGAAATAACTTAGGATTTTCCCGACGCCCAATTGCGAAAACGGTAAAAAGCGCAGTTTTCAAAGTAAAAATCATAAAGGCAGTTTAATACGATTTATTCGTAATTAAGGCAATATCTTTTGAAAAGCCGCTCATCCACGTTCAACCACCAAATCGCCCAAGGCATGCTTCAAATAAATCATTTGGCCATTAACCGAAGCTACTGGTATTAATGAGATTGACAGGCCTTAATGGCCATTTAATGAAAACAACAAGCTTGCGATCTATTCACAGATTTGATCCGAAAGTTGTCTTAAGTCAATCAATCACTATGAATGCATCAAGATATATATACCTCAGTCTATTCAATTCATGTTATTGTTGCCTATATTACGCCTATCTTTCGCTCTGTGCAGGATTCTTCCACAGAGACAGAGTTGAGTGGAATGGGAAAGAAGTCCAAAAAGACTACAATGCCTACTGCTTCGCCAGCAGCAGGGTAATCTGTTGTTGATTCAGGCAGTAAAAAGAAAGGGCTTATATCAGATATGACATGCCTCGGACTTACCAGGGCCACTTTCCAAGGAACATATAATTTGATTGAAGCCGAAGAGCCGAAGGTGACCAGGATACAAATATCATGCGATAGTACCAGCAAATCTGAGGCCAATCGAAAATACTTGGCCAATTCTTTTCTTCACAGGATAGCGGCCCGGGATCAAATTCTCCCATATACGGATGTGGTAAGATGGGCAATCCAGGAGATACCAATTACCGACAGAATGTTTAGCACTGCAGATGGGAGGATTTTTGGTTCTTTTCGAGCCGCAGATCTAAGGAAAATGTATCACCTACCGGCAGAAGAGAAAAATTATAACACGACATTTCTCGAGAAGTTCCGAGTAGAGAATGAGACCGAGTCTGAACCAATTTGAGGTTGGAGACAAAATCCAGCAAAGCACAAGCATGAATCCTCAGGTAAGTACTCAATCGACTCTTTGTGTTCTCCTTACTGCTATGCTGGAATTATGTTATGTAGACTATGGGGATTGCATGACTACGCCAATTTTACCATAGAAATGGTCCCCTTAATGGAGGCATCATGTAGTGGCGAGATTATGGATTGGGCGGATATATTATCCGACAAGTTAGCCAAGTCCATTCTTAAGTTCAGATTTAACTCTCGCGTCACAGAGAGGTTCATTCCGCCATTTTATTACAGTGCCTATGTGTTGGATGTCTTATGTTTTAATTCTGAGTTTCCTGTGCTTGGATGGAGGTGGACGTCGCAAGACCCCACACCCATCCACATATATCATCAAAAGTTGTGGAAGACAAACTACAAGCACCACCTATATCAAATCTGCAACGGTTTTATATTGCCAATTTATTACTCCATTTTTGATAAGCCTGCCCCGAAGATTTCTGAACAAGGAGGGGTAGATTTAACCACAGCAGCAAGTTGGTTTGGAGAGGAGAAATTCACCTACATTAGAGTTTTTGGCAATCAGGCCAGGCCCCATGTGCTCCCACTATACATCCCTGATAAGTTACTTGCCAGAGAAGTAGCTTATCAAATCAATGCCGATGGCGTTACTCAGACCCTGAAAAAAGCGAAAAAACATGTCTGGCCCTCCTTTCCCCTACGAATTGGAACTTATACCCTGCATGATATCAAACACGTAGAGAAAGAAGCTGGGAAGATAAATTCATTGACTCTGGCTAATCTGCGAAGCAGGCAGTATGATCCAAGGAAAATCACTTACAATGCGCTCGACTAGGCCAAATTGGCGAAGGTCAAGCACAAAGAAGACAGATTCAAGGATTTGTTTGCTGACTAAGCAATTACAAGAGGAAAAACAGAGGATTGACGAGAGTGCAATCCAAAGGCAAAGGGAGCTATCGGCAGCATTGGAGCAATTAAGAATATCAACTGAGGGAACGATAAAAGCTAAAGATGAGCAAATCGCTCAATTGTCAACTCAAATTGAGCAAATGGAAAGGCTCCCTCAGGTAGATGAATTCAATGTAGAGACACTTCAATTAAATAAGGCATTGATTAATCAGGTTAAGCTCCTATGTCAGCAAATTACACAGGCAGAACCATTGTGCGAGTTAGTAGCATCCATAAGCGAAAAGGTAGAAAAGGCAAGGACCGATTTGGATCAGGCCGAAGAAACACTAACAAGTTTTTTGGAATGGCAAGATTTCGATCAGGGCCAAGCGACTAAGCTACCAAGAATTCTGGAATCGCACAAAGAAATACTATTCACAGAATGGCAATCACAGTTAATGAAGGAAGAAAGAGCGATTTTTAGATGCAAAGCAACCACTGATAATTTGGTTGAATTAGTAAATAATACGCTTTATTTGTCTAGTATGACTTCCCAATGTACTCCAGGCCAATTAACAGCAACGAAGATGTTGGAGCATTCATGCTACCCGGAGCTGGAGAAAAATGGAAGGTTAATTGCGGGGATCAACAGTTTAACATGGGATGCCTATTGGTTCTTCTTAGTGAGGCCATACAGCCAAAGAGCCGCCTTAAAATGCCTTACAGATGCTATCGGGTATATCATACCCGACACTCATGATGCCACCTTTGCTTCCCAATTCAGCTTGCGCCTCAACAGACCGCCAGAAGTGGAGCCGATGCTTGCGATAAGCCAGCTCAGGTTTAAAGGCAAACAGCGTGAGTCATGATTCACATTGTCGACTGCCAGATTGCCCCAAGAATATAGATCGCATTTACTGATGCCAATTTAGTAGGATTTTGTTTCATAGAATTTTTTTTTAGCTTAGTAGTATTTATAGACCCTTTCATGCATTTAGAAAGGGTCGTAAAGTTTTGTATATGACTTAAACCCTGAAGTTGCACTATTGTACTTCAGGGATATTCTTCTTTGAAACTGGACCAATGATTCTGAGTTTAATGAGGAAAGTTTTTATGCAAATGTGCACTATTGTCTTTGTTTAAGAGCATTTCTATGTTGAAGGAAGAATTGTGAATAGCGATTGATATCTGGGATTGATTAGCAGCTCACATGGTACTATTATCTACGTCTATACTCATTCCTGTTATATGAATTGTTATTTAAATCGCTCTTGCTATTATCGCTTATATGTATATGTGCTTTTCGCAGCATCCTTTATGCATCCCACTATTGGTTGTTTATAGCTTGCTTCTCTTTCAATCGTATATATGTATCGATGATATAAATAGTGAATGTAGTAATTTGTATTAATCGCTTCATTTTGACTATTCATATGAAGTAATCTTTGAATGATTGAATATCTCATGTTTATTTTACAGAGTCATTTATATGCCTGTTAGATAGATAAGGATTATTTAGCATTGCATTCCGAATGAATAAGTTGTTCCCGGGATTAGTATTAGTTTCCCTATTTTTGCCAATAGAATAAGCCAGTCGCCTATTATCAAAACAAACTATTCATCACCCATCCATCCCTTTTATTCAATATCGGGAAACTGGTCCCGTTATCTCTAGTCAGAGCCACCATCCCAAACGGAAAAGGAGTTGTACCAAGGTCCGGAACGGGTGGTTATCCCCCAATGTTGTTGCATGGATTTTCGAGGCCTCAACAGGTTCGAAGTGTTCTGGCTTAGGAATCAACAATTTATGCCAAAGGTGGAGGAATGGTGGACCCAAAGCCAAAAAAGGGGATGAAGTAAGATGCAGAACTTCCATCTAAATCTAAAAGAGATCAGAGAAAAGATAAAAAAATGGAATAAATAGGAATTTGGGAACATATTTATGGAGCAACACCATTTAGAGGACAAAATGAGAATGTTGCAACAAGAAATTATATCTGAAGGTAGAAGTGAGGAGAGGAGCAGAAAAGAAGCGATAATGATAGGTAAACTTGAAGAACGGATAAAACATGAAGAAATATTATGGAAGCAAAAGTCTCCTATAAACTGGCTTCATGAGGGAGAAAAAAGTACAAATTTCTTCCACCAAGCCATGATCCAACATAGACAAAGAAATAGAATTTTCTCCATTAAAAATGAGGAAGGGAAGTGCATAACTCAGCATGAAGGAATGTAATAGACTCTAGTCAGACACTTTAAAGAAATCCTTACGGAACATCAAGAGGACAGAGAAGAAGTTATAGGAAGAATATGTAATGAAATTCCAAGAATGATCACGAGAGACCAAAACCTAGCCCTGATGAGGGTAGCAACTCTGGAGGAAGTAGAGGAAATAGTGAAAGGGATGAAAAAAACAAAGCCCGAGGCCCGGATGGATTTGCAGTGAAATTTTACCAAGCAGGCTGGCACTTCCTAGGGCAAGACATCCTGGAGGTGGTAGAGGAATCACGAAGACACCAGAAGGTATGGCCAAGTCTAAAATCAACTCTTCTCTCTCTTATTCTTAAATCTGCTCACTCGGAAATGGCCCAAGACTTTTGCCCTATTTCTCTCTGTAATGTAATTTATAAAATTATTGCTACCTTAATGGCCAAAAGGCTGAAACGAATTCTTTCTATTATAATCTCCTTGGAACAAACTCGGCTTGTGGAAGGGAGACAAATTCTAGATGGTATTGTGGTATCTCACGAAGTGATTCATTCCCTGAAACAAAATAAGGAGATGGGAATGATGGTTGAATTGGATCGTTCTAAGGCCTATGATCGTCTAAACTGGAATTACCTTAAAACAATACTAATGCCATTTCGATTTTGCAATAGATGGGTGAATTGGATTTATGAGATGATATCAACCCCTAATATCCCCATCCTCTTAAATGGGTCCCCAACCTTAACGTTCAATTCTTCAAGAGGATTGCAACAGGGAGATCCTTTATCACCATTCTTGTTCATAATTGCAGTAGAAGGTCTGGGATGATATCCCAAAAAAGAACTGAGGGAAGGAAAAATCAAAGGACTGAGGCCATGGGGAAATAACCTACCTATTACTCACCAGTAGTTCGTTGATGACATTATTCTTTTTTGTGTTGTTTCGGTAATAAAAGTCAAGAGGGTAAAATGGATTTTGGACCTCTTCATGGAAGCTTTAGGCATGGAGATTAACAAGGAGAAATCATGTACTTTCCTCTTCAACACTCCAGAAGCAGTAAAAGGCCACTTGACCAGAACTCTGGGATTCTGATCTAAAGAATTACCTACAAGATACCTGGGAAATCAATTAGATTTACATCAAACTCACAGCGAACTATGGAGAAACTCAAGGGCATACTGGCAAACTGGGCATTCTGATCGTTGAATATGGTAGGTAGACTTGTTCTTCTTAAATCAATTCTTCAAGCAATTCCTATTTATCCCCTTTTGACAATGGCAGCCCCCAAAGGAGTGTGTATAAAAATGAGAGAAAAAATTAGAGAATTCATCTGGGGAGGTCCAAAACAACAAAATAAATGGGCCCTAATATCATGGAAAGGATTAACAAAGCATAAGGAAGAGGGAGGCCTAGGTCTTAGGGATCTAGGCACTTTGAATATAGTTCTTGGAGCGAAGCTATGGTGGAGATGGATGAATGGAGGAGAAGATCTATGGAAAAATATCTAGACCCAAAAATACTCTATACCCACAGCAGCTGAAGACATTCTGAGATTAGAGGAAGTCCCAAGGGCTTCCACAATATGGGACCTGGAAAGCCAAAACAGAGACATTATAGGCAAGCATGATTTCTCAGAAATACGAGACGAAAATACAACCAATTTTCGGGAGGAACCTTGGTAGGAAAGGGAGAGGCTAACAAGGATACAACATTTGGAAGACACATATCAGAAGACAATAGTGGAAGGGTTACATTATGTTAATGAGAATTGGAAAGAAGAAAGGCAAGAAGAGACCTGGAGAATTTGGAGGAATCCATAAGAAGGGGACAACAACATAGACCCTGAACAGAGAGTGTTATTTGTAAAAGAAGTGGAATCAAGAAGAATTAAAATTAGAACAAGTCTGGACATACTTCGGTGGGGTAGATCAACAATAGGAACTTTCATGGTAAAGGAAGCCTATTATCTAACCACTCATGAGGAACAAGAAGAGGAGGAACAAATTTGGAAACAAATATGGAAGAACAACTGGTGGCCAAAGGTAACCCTATCTGCCTGGTTAGTAGGAAAAGGAGGAATCTTGACATGGGACCAGATACAGAAGCGAGGGTTCTATGGACCTCGCAGGTGCACCCTCTGCAAACAGAACATAGAGACGCAGGAACACCTCCTAAACCCATGCCCAATTGCCCGACAAAAATAGGAATAAGTGAGGAATCTCTTTGGAAAATCAAACAAGGATCCCCTTGACATCAAACAAACCATCCTCCATTGGGGAAAAGGTCAATTCTTAAGTCCGGTGGTGAGGAGAGCCTGGACTCTGGCAATGGGATTCAATATATGGCTAATATGGAAAGAGAGAAATCAAAGAATATTTCAAGACAAAGCACCCCCTCCTAAGATGATTTCGAAGTGAAACAAAAATCTCATAGGAGAAACTATTGTAGCAGAATCATGGGAGGAAGAGGACTGGAAAACAACCCCAGAGGAGAGCTGAATATTAGCGAGTCTAAATCTACAGTTTGACATGGTTCAGCCTCAAAATAAAAGAAACGAGAGCACTGAGAACGAGAGTCTATCCAAGTTTACATACCCTAAAGAAAACTTCATCAAACTAAATTTCGATGGGGCTTCCAAAGGAAACCCAGGGCCAGTGGGATTCGAGGGCATATTCAGAGATAACCAAGGGTGAACCAGATGGGTTTATGTGGATCGGGGAGGCATAATGAGTAATAACAAAGCTGGATTGATGGCAGTTTACCAAGGCATCAAAATAGAAATAAGAAATGGATATAGATAGTTGGAGATTGAAGGAGACTCGCATATAGTTATTGAAAGTCTCAGGAAATTGAATAATGGAAAATATTGGGAACAGGTAGCGAAGAGCTCGAGGACGGTGGGGTTAATTCAGGACTTGGAAGACATAATGAAGCGCGTAGACTACAAAATTTTTAAACATGTTAAAAGGGATAGAAACGAAGCAACTGACTTCCTAGCCAACTGGGGTTGTAATGAACAAGATGGCAAGGTAGGTAGCATATGGCCAACTCATATGGACAAGCCATGATGGGAGACCCTCACTTCAATCATCACTCAGGACACGATCCCGAGGATTGGAAGTGACATGGTAGTGAAGAAGGTTGGTGGCAAGAATGACAATGATCAAATGATGAAGGAAGGCTGTAATATCGGTGACATTCAATTGAGAGGAAGACGGGCAGCTCGCATAGGACTAATAAGAGTAGGAGAGGGCAATCCAAAGGAATGCATGCGCCAAAGAAAGGAGACGCAGGTTTTTAAAGGAAGGGTGGCATTCTTTCGTACCTGCATTGGGAGTAGGCACGCTTACGTGGATTAACATAATGATTATATAGTGAGTATAGGTAGGAGTATAGAAAACAAAAGAGGTTTATCAGTTGCAGAAGACTGCCGAAAGGAGAAGGACTAGGAGATCGCCTATTACTATATCAGTCTAAAGACAGAGTGTGAGAGCATGAGAAAGGCAGAGGATGACATGAGTATGGAAGGAAGTTGGACAGGACAGGCGAAAACCATGCAAGGAATACGGGTGAACATAGACTAGGGCCAGGTGGAGATAGAAGAACATGCGTTTAAGGAGGATGTGAAGACCATGGAGAAGCTTCACCAAATCCACGCGAGGGAAGGAGGAGTAGGGAAGTCCGAAAACCAGGGGGAGAATACCAAGAAGAAAAAACAAACCTAGAGAAGAAAACCAGAGGACCAAGAGGGGAGGATTTCACAAGGAATATATCTTTTGAAATCGGACGGTGAAGAAGGACATATGCCTGGAAAAAACCCATGTACCCAGCCCAAGGAAGAGGACGCTGAGGCAGAGGTAGAGGGTGTTAATTCGGAAGATAGGAAACAGAACCAG